>CACRXP010000092.1:417195-440344 GCA_902702965.1 Spirometra erinaceieuropaei | reverse complement strand
CCCGATCGCAACCGACATGACAAAAAGTCCGTGGTTCAGTGGTTAGAGGCGTTAGAGGCGCAGGATCGAGCCTCAAGTGTTGCACACTTCGGGGTCGAGCATGACTGTCTGATGACGGCTAATAAGCCAAAGATAGCCATTCAGTCTTCCTTGTCCATTTTGGTAATGCTATTTTACCTATAAAGACCTTTTATATTCCAGAACAGCAGATTTCCTCAGGATAAATAATCGAGTTTTATATGTTATTAGCTGGGTCACCTACTATATACTAGCTGCCCAAATTGAAGAAACAAACGTCGTCTTATGCCCAGATAAGTTGTTTTGCTACTAAATATGCCAGACCACGTCCGCTTATTTGCTCTGAATAGGCATCAATCTTCTTCGTCAATTTATATCTTGTTGTAGTCAAACGCGGTTACTGAAGAAAACGATGGGCTCAACAGAACGTGTTTATCTAGGTGCTGACGTTTCGGAGAGCTTGGTCGGCTCCCCATTGTCAAAGCGTAAAGCGCTCTTAGTCGGCCAGAAATTTAAAGTGGAATGCAGTGTCGGTCGGCCTCATACTGATCGATTTTTCACTTCTCTCGCTGCCTCGGCCTCTCGGCCAATGGCTGGCGGGCGTTTTATCTGTGTGCTTTGTTAGTCACCGCTTTGTCGGAGGAGGTGAGTGAACCTTTTTCGGGTGGTCGGTCTGGTGGTTCTTCTTCCTCGCCGAGTAGACTCGCCGTCGGCTTGTCCATGTATGGCCTTCTTAAGTTCATTGTGGTTTCTTGGTCCTGAGCTATACGGATGTGATATCGTTGGATTTTGTAGGCAACGGGAAGGTCCTGATGCCTATTGATGGAGTTGGCACTGGAGTACCAAGCCTTGAGTGTTAGACGGGCAACGGTATGGAGAAGGACCTCACTTAACTGGCGGCAGACTGTGGATCACGTCATAGGGTCTTTTATTTTGTCATCCATTTGTAGGCCTTGCCGACATTACACTGCCAATAACAATCACTTCTCATGACTTCAAACCACCACTCAAACTCCATTATTTTTCGAAATTCACATTTTGTTTATTTTTAATTACCGCGTTCATTTCCATTGTCGTACGAAAGCGTATGATGAGTCTTTCAGGAGGAAACCAAAGAATTTGCGTTTTCCTGCATTTTGTCAGCTTACTGTCTATTGCGCCACCCCACCCGCAAAACTCCGCTTATCGCCAATCAAGTATGACGTGATCAACAGTCTGCCATCACTTAAGTGGGGTTCTTCTCCATACTGTTGCCGTTAGCCGTTCTGCTTTTGTGTTGCGCCAGCCTAAGATGGTAGCCCTCTGGAGATCGAAAGTACGCACGTGTTCTCCAACGTACATTTCCGGTTGTGAGTTTGGGTCTAGCCTCCGAGTTGCCAATTTTTGCCCTTGTGGGCGGGTCTGGAATTTCCGCTCTGTTTCGACAACATAGTTGCGGTTGCCCTCATTGCAATTTATTTTGTAGACAGCTCCAGAGATATCAGCGGGTGAAAGTTTGTTGTTAGGCTGCATCAGACGGCTCCATAGTGTTGCCTGGAGTCGATGGGCTACGCCTACTCTGGCGGGTTGCAACAATCGAAACACCTCCTCAGAGACTCCTTTTATGTAGGGAATGGTCCTCCAGACTTCAAATTGCTGTTCATTTGCCCGTCGTCTATTCGCTCGACGCCTTCTTCTCTCGATAAAATGTCTGGAATAACCACTGTCTGCAAAGATGTACAGTCTTTCGGCCCTTTAATCTTCCGGCGTGTTGCAGTGTGTTTCGACTCTTTGGAATAGAGTTCGGACACAGCTAGGTTTGTTAGTTAAAGGGCGATTGCTCTTAAGGTGTAGGCTTTGCCTCGTGTTGGGGAATTTTCTGAATACTGTGGTTTGCAGTTGTCCATTTGTACACCGGCGCACAAGTACGCCAAGGAAGGACAGTTGGATTGGATATCGGGGTCAACCGAGTTCCGTAGTTCTTTTAGGCGTATTTGGGAATTTCCGTTGACATTTAATGAGTTAGCTCACCCACTGTATGACTGGAAGCGAACCTTTAATTTTCACAGGAATACAGCCAACAGATGAAGGGAGCCCCTATAGGATTACCCACCTCTGGCTTTATCGCAGAAGCCACGATGCATAAATTAGGAACTGTCGTCCTTCAGTAGTATACTCCGAATTATGGGTGCGTTATGTTTATGACACCTTTGTTATTGCTAAAGCAGATCAATTGGAAGTACTCCACAACATCTTTACTCAACATTTCCAGGAATCACATTCACACTCGAGAAAGAGACTGACAACACACCTGTTTTTTGATGCTCTCGTACAAAGAAGGGTTGATGGGACATTTCATACATCAGTTACTGCGATGAACTTAAGCGGAACTTCTTTCCCACCACAAGAGCAATCACCCGACTTCTCACAAATGGGCTGCCGGGGTTGGTAGAAGGATGCATTGTTGCGGAACCGGGCTCGAGCTGTCTGGAACAAAAACTGCGGGCCTTTTCCGATTATCTAGTTACTGCAGCGTTGCTAGAAGGATGCAAGAATTTTTTCAGCTGCCCCATAGACCGATGACTTCAATGACCACTGCCTTTTCTGTCGACTCGGTCCTAAAACGGGACCGGATTTCTGTACTCAGGACCTCGGTAGTTAAGGGTTTTCGAAGTTTTCCGTCATCAGGACGTATGGGGTGGGCATTTCGGGTGCAGATGAGAGGTGCACTTTGAGGCGTGGGCGAAAGAAAACATGCTCCGACCCATGGGCGTTGCCAGTTGGGATTGGCTACCAACAGAAAGTGCCGATAAAATCTAATGGAGCGCGCAACCCAAAAAGACCAAAATTTAAACGACAAACACAACGGGGGTTAGTTAAAATAAACAAATGCCGAAGCTCAGTATACTAAAAATGTGAAACAAAATGCTAATGACAATGAAAATTTGGTATCAAATTACGTATAATCACTGACATTTCCAACTGACTATCGACTGCCTGCCGGACCGGTCATCAGTTAAGCAGATCAAATGGCAGACACATCCTTAGTTCCATATCTAACCGACTGACGTTGCCGGACGGTCAAGTGGAAAGTAAGATCCCTGAAAAACCAAAGTTTGAGCGAACTGTCCTGAATTTCCTAAAGAGGTACCCGTATTCTAATTTATCTTCTGATATTCTCTTGTCCTCAACATCAGCATTTCGTAGCTATTATATATGCCAGTTTCGCATCAGATACCTTAAAGATGCATGCAACGTCAAAGAGTGTTTTTAATACTACGGCGTACATGTTAGGGGGTAGTGAAAAAATCGATTTTTTCGAGCCGGTGGAAACATTCCACAAATTGCTGCTGTCAGCCACTCGCGCTGTTTTGAACCCAGCTGCGGAGCCTTGAGCCCACTAGAATGTAGCCGACTGAACTGGCCGGGTAGCTGTCGTTTGAATACCAGTTCAACATTTATTTGTGGCGTCAACGGAAACAATTATTGGTGGCCTACCTGGGGCATATTTATAATCACAAATGGAGCTTGAATGTAGCCTAAGATGACAAGAGCAGTTTCAGAAATGAACAAGAAAAATCTATTTTAATTTATGACTGAAAAAGCATAAGCGTGCCAAACGTCCGGATTTCTCCTCAGATTAGCTTTGGATGAAGGTAATGCGAAATGGCCCAGTAGAGGCCTTTTGAAGGGATGATTTGCAAAAGCATTTTTTGCGATTGGCGCTTTTTTATCGCAGACTGACGTTGAGGACGTTCATTTTATTTGGCGATAAGTTTTTATAAATGAAAGCGAACATGCGGGTTCCATGTTCTTGTTGCAAAACAGCTGAACGTTCGATCACTAGGAAAGTGCAGCTTTCAGTCTCGTAGGGGAAGCCGTCACCAGAGACTGTGAGAATGCGGCGTCAAACGAGCCCACTTTCAAATTACAGAAAAAAACCAACTGAAGCAAGATCTGAGCAGGAGCTATCTGCCCAACGGATGCTCCTAAAGATTATGATTATATTTCGATTTTTTATTTCATACTGAAAAGCACACTCGATTTGAAGAAAGATGGACCTATCTCCGCAGAAACCGCAGTTCTGTTCGGATTTGCAAAGCTGTTGCGAAAGAAAGACTACTATCTACGACGAGTGGTTGGCGGTATAAAATGGTAGGGATGATAGTCCAGTGTCGATGTGCAGTGGAAATCCCTTCGCAAAAACAACACATTTAGTTAGTTTGACGCTCACATTTTGCCATGTTTTTTTTACTGAAGCAGGACTGCATTTCGACTCCTGTTCTTTTTGCGAATGACATGAAAAATAGTTCTTACATGAAGAACAAACACAACTGGCTAATATACAAATGAACATTTCCCTGTCAGTTAATAGTGCTGGTTTCGTTGGAGTGCCATCGACCAGATGAAGTGAAGACTGGCCTCCGTTGCCTTTCATTTCGTTCCTACGAAGAATTATATCTCCTTCTGCAGTTCTGATATTCACGGCAGGATGCAACAACATCGGGCATAGAAAGTTTGGATTTAATCTATTTTCTTGAAGGGATAAAATTTCCTCTATCTAAATTACCACATGGTTCTAATTTAAGACTGCACTCCTCATACGATGCCAGCTGCCCGCTCTGACCAATTCGGAATAAACAACACCAGCACAAATCCTATGACCTCCATTTATCAACTTCATCGCATCTTCGGCAGGATTCTCCAATCACATGACGTTTGAGGGTAGGACGAATGCTGGGGATGACCTTTAGGACTGGTTTCTTGTCTTCGGTAAGCATAGTCTTCCCTCAGAAGAGACCAAAATCAGTTCGCCTGGTCATAAACTGACAAATGAACAAAACCGACATAAAAGCACCAAAGTGGGGAACCATTTGATGATATTCGATTGTTATTTTGCAAGTTTATTACAGCATGTGAGTGCATCAATTCGTAGTCTTCCTACAGAGCACGAAGTTGCTTTTACAACTTGTCTTCTTACCTTCTCAGTCTCCCCCTTTTTCACCTGATTGGCGAAATCATGTGTATAGTTGTAAAAGATTAGGAATTTCGACGAAAAGAAGTATACTGGAAGTGGAAAAGATTTAAAAACTAAATTATGCTCTTCCTTCGATCATAAAATTTGAAAAAGACGTTAATTTCAACCAAAGTGTGTAAAAAATGAATATTTTCCTGCATCTTTTCTATGAAATATATTTGAATTTATAATCAGTGTGAAAGATAAATATTAATTAAATGGTCTTTTTTGTAGAGTGCTATTGCAGGCGGCCGGAAGGAAGTTCTTTCAAAAGCCGGCGGTCCGAAGAAGTTGAATTATCATGGGATTATGTTATATGGTGATTAGTATTATAACCTACATTAGTAATCTTTCGAGTCAAAAACGCATTCCAGAATTCCAGTTGACATTTCCTTACTTATCATATCAGGTGTATATATGATGAAATTCCGCCTATATCATGCGCCGCTGTATGGCAGCTATCTGAGCTCAAGAGAGAGCCATAAGACACAACGAGGCGATTGAGTTCCGTAACGCGATCGACGAGCGTCCCTCCACCATTATATATATATTGCTAACAGAAGCGAAGATGGGCGTCCCCGGACATAAATGAGAAGAAAAGGCGATCTTGGGAAGCATAGTTTTACTGGCCTGACCTTTCAAAAACAAACAAGCTTCCATCGTCGGAGGTGAGTGGGGTCTCCCGCCTTACAGTATTTATAGGTGGGCGACAGTCATGTCAAGACGGGTTTTTTACATATAAAGTCAGGACGGCAGGGAGGAAGGGGCGGGGAGGGAGTCCTAGAGCGTCTTTTCGCCGGATGAGGGGCTGGTGGCCACTATAGCTGATCCATCATCCCTTCATCTTGCGAAAAGACGCTCTAGGACTCCTTCCCCGCCCCTTCCTCCCTGCCGCCCTGACTTCATATGTAAAAAACCGTCTTGACATGACTGTCACCCACCTATACCCAACTCACCTCCGAAGATGGAAGCTTGTTTGTTTTTGAAACCTCAGGACAGCAAAACTATGGTTCCCTAAATCGCCTTTTCTTCTCATATATATGTATACATCGAATGCAGAGGAATTTTCTAAAATCGAGATTGCCGAAATTTAGGAGACAACTCAGCAGTTTCTTGGCATTCATAGTACTAGTTATTAGCCTTACCTGATACAAAATAAACACAGTTGCCCAGGTATAATGCTTTTTAGATTTATTTTGTTTGAGACGAAGTAGACGTTACGCGTCAAAACCGTCGTTACCTTATCCTCATGTGCTTGTGCATCCCACCAAGCCAGGTGGATACAAAACTCCTAAAGGAGGGTAAATGTTGATCCGGTAACAGTAGACCCATAAAGTTACGGAGTTCTCGAGAAACCAAGGCTATTTTATACCTTAGAAATTCTGACTGGTTAAACTGTGGCCCTTTCTCCGTAAATGCTGTTATATTGTAACTAAGCAGTCCTGTTTATAGCCATTCCTAATACCTGAACTTTAGGAACTAAATAAACGATAACGAGAAGGTAGAGCGCCACAATTGCCGCACACCGTATTCCAGATTTGAGAAAAAGGCCGAGTGTCTGAGGTACACTATTTTACGAATGCCGTATTTGGGAAACACTTCAACATCAGCAAGGCCACATCGAAAATGTTTAAAAAGGTGACGAAAAAAGCAGCGAAAAGGGGGCCCTTTTGCTGCATAAATGGAAGGTATCAAATATCCGTCATTTGGTTGCATACACGAGAGACGGTTGTGAATTTTTGGCCTAAAGTGACCTTTGGAAATACATTGAGAGGGCCTCGTTATGCAGTTGCGAAATGTCATGACAGTGAATTTTTTAATGGAAAATGCACAACCGAACGTTGTTATTCGATAAGGGGCATATCAGTTGGAATTCAATTTACATTGACGCTGAAATGTGCCAATTTGAGAGAACGAAATCTGGCGCACGATGTTATCTTTGCTAGCCAATAACAGCAAAGGCAGAATACATGGATGGACTTTATCATAACAACCAGGAATTCGTAGTCTTTTTTATTACCGTCTCGCCCAAGACAATACAAAACAAACTTCCGGATATCAAGAGCGGCAACGAACCCACAAATATTTTGGGATGACTGTCGCCAGACAATGAACTGGTTTTACGAAAGAAAATGCAGCCTATAGGGAAGAGCATACAATCATGTGGTATTAACTACTTGCTTCTTAGACTTCTTTTTGGCGGCCGGCTTGCTCTTTCTCCATCTGCGAAGCAAAATATGATTTACTTGTCAGTTAACTGTCCTTATAATAAATAAAAATCAGTTCTTTATGGAACCGTGTTCAAAATTAGGTGCCCTTCTGACTTACCTACTGCGTGGTATCCAACACGGTTTTATAAACGGATTATATATACCGCGTTCTGCCTATTATCAGGCAGGGAATTTAGCTATTGTTGTTTTGTTCTATATGCTTTATCAGGTGCTGCTTCCATATAACTAAAAATCAGCTAATTAAAGGCACAGCCCGCGACCAATCTCACGAGCTGTCGACCGAAATTCTGAAGTGCGTTGTCGATAAAAGTGGATTACTTAGATGGGGCTGTAAGATCGATTGTTTTGCGACATGAGCCAGGGTGTTGGTTTTCCAAAGCACTTATTCCGGCCTACTGCGAAATCCGCACTCGGTAGACGGTGGCTGCTTAATTACTATGACGTTTCTGAATAGATTCTTGATGTCCTTGTAATTTCACTAATTCACAGAATACCATTACGAAAATATTGTTTTTTTCACTTATTTGGTAGCAAATTATGTCTTTTTTAAAATGTCAACTCACGGAAACGGTAATTTAAGGTTTTCAAAGAGTGTTTTAGTCCCCGGGTATGTTTGGACTCGATCTACCGTTGCATTTTAGTTCAGGATTTTCAGTCAAATGCTTTGTACTTTTTGCGTAAGCAAAACATGCATTCCTCAAAGGCATCGACAAAATACTATATGGGATTTATAGAATGTTGGGACAGATTTAAATTATGCAGCCTATTTAATGAGGAGTATTGTTAAGCAGACAAATACTAAGCTATTCGATTTGACATAGTACAATTTTAAAAAGTCGCAAAATTTCAAACTTTTTTAAAACTGAAAGAAACCCTTTATTTGGATGCAACATTTGAGGAAGACATGGTTCGCTACCAAATGAGAATGCTTTTATGCATTTTTCAAAATATTTTTACACTTATAGGAACATCGCACACCTACGCGGTTTTTTAGACGTCCAAAAAGAAGTGCCTTCAAAAGCCAGCATCCTGCTGTGTGTGAAATATCAAAGGACTAAGCCATGCGACAATCACTATTACAACCCCACTTAAGTAATTGAGTCAAGGGTATGGTTTATGGCTGGGGTAGCTTACTTTGGGGGGCAATTTTGCCAAAAGAAAATAACTGGCGATATTTGGTTGTACGTGCCATAGAAATAGACATAAAGGCCACGCGGTGGCTGTTGCGTGGGGGTGGTTAAGATGGTTTAAGGCAGCCGTTACAGTAAAAATACGACAATGCAATAACTTTTTGGCAATGCCTGCAAAGGGGCATCAAATTCATCAACTATAGTCATTAAATGGCAAAAATGGTGTCCTCCTTTAACTGGTGACAATATGGAGGGCGGAAATTAGTGATACCACAAAGTTCTTCGATGTTCAGCTCTTTTGCTCGACAGAAGTGCTCCCCGGAGTTAGTAATCGCGGCCACAAACCACCCCCTTGCCGTAATTTTTTCTAATCGATAACTTGTTTCAGAATTTCAGCTAACATTTCATGAGGTCGGTCACGGAATGTACGTGTGAAAAGTTGTCATACTTGGTTTGTGATATAAACGTCTCTTATATGGAAAATGGAAAATTCAGTACCAAAAAGAAGCTTTTGCAGGAAACATGGCGTCTTTGTTTTAATTTAAAATGTGCTGCTAGAGGTTATTGTTTTCTGGAAGATGTTTATGATGAATGCGCCCTCTCTGAAAGAGCATACAAGAGATAATTCGAATGTTTAAGTAGTGGGGACTGTGACATAGAAAAGTAGGAAGCGTTAAGGAGAGTCAGGCAATTTTGAAAATGAGGGATTAGAAGCCGTAATTAGTCACGATCTATGTCATGCGTTTAAGCAAATGGTAGGAGGACGCTTACCAATCGTGTTACGGTACTAACCCGTCCCGTTGTGCCTAAGAGCTCTATCTCGAGCCTAATCAGCAGCTGCGCTGCGTCGCATGATATAGTCAGAATAGTATTACCGACAGTGACAAGGGAGACTGGAATGGCCATTTCTGGCTTGTTAGCAGTCGTCAGCCAGTCATACTCAATTCCGAGGTGTGCAACACCTGGGGCTCGAGCCCGCGACCATTTCTTTAGAAGCCCAACGTCTCTAGCCACTGAGTCACGGACTTGTTTCAGGAAATGTCAGAAGTTACAAAAATCGATAGATCCACTGTTGGCATAAGGTTGCATGCATTGAGAGCAGTGGGGAAACAAGGAGTTTGAGTGCCAAATGAATTAACTGAAAGGCAACAGGAAAGGCGTAATACCACGCGCAAAACACTGTTTTTATTGCACTCATTTTTTCGCATTGACTCGTGATTGGACACAAAAGTGGACCTGTTGCTTTAATTCTAAACGCGATAAACTCTGGACAATGGCTGCGTATCTGGTGGGACTGAAGAAAAGTGACTTATTATGAGTTGTCAAAACCAGCTGAAACACTATTGCTGAACGATTTAAAAATGATTTATTTGAGTCGAATATCGAATAAAAAAGAGACCGACATATAGTGGAAGGCATGGTAAAGTGATTTTGCAACAGGAAAACGAAAAACAATACTTCACAGTAAGTAAAGGAAACCTTGAAAGCACTTTGCCGGGAAGTCCTCCCTTATCCGCCGTATTCGCCAGACGTTGCTTCCTCAATTATAATTTATTTTAGACGATGCAAAATAGTCTTTTTGTGGGGCGCCTCGTCTCCTAGGACGAGGTCAAGAATTGGCTGGATCATTTGATTGCTTCAAAAGACCAACAGTTTGTCTACCATGGAATTCAGTTTGTAACTGAAAAATGGGAAGAGATTATAGTTGTCGTTAAGCATTACTTTGAATCAAACTTGAATCACAGTAATTTTTAAATAACTGTTGTTTCCTTTCTTTAAAAAAATCACCAATTTACTCCCACTTTAAAAAAAGTATTTGCATAGTCATGCAGTATGTGTGCCCTTTCAGAAGTCTACTTCGAGTAGTCGACTGCATCTAACGCCTAGTCGGCTTTGCTGGTTTCATTTTCGCTTAACTTTTGCGAAATCGGAATGTCTCGTTGGTTCTAATCCGCAAGCCAGAAATGACCATTCCTGCCTCTGCCATTTTCCCCGAGAGCTCTTATCAGGTTTTTATGCCGGAAGTAATTACGGAGTGTCGCGAGCATTCATGGAAGTTGAAACTGTTCAATCTATGTGTTGCGTTCTCCACTGCAGGATAGAGGATGGAAACACTTGAGCCATTGAGAGCTAATAGCCCCAACCAGGGAGACTTCCATTTTCCATCCAATGCCATTCGGCAAAAATTGCTATGGTTATTACTATGTTATTATCATCGGTCTTTGTGAGAAAATCTGACGATATGTGCCCGTGCGAAAGTACGAAAGTTAGATCCGCTTTCGTGGCCGATTAAAACAAACGCCAAAACTAAACGTTGCCAGTCATGGTAGTGCTTTCATAAAAAAATTTGATCACTATGAGAAGGCTTTGACGAATATGCGTTTTTTGAGGAATACTTCATTATATATACTTATTTGAATAAGTGTACAAGTTAGGAGAGTAAAAGGTTCGTTCGCGAGTGATAGAGGATTAGGAAGGGGAGGGAATAGGATTCGGTGTGGAGGGGGTAAGCGTTTAGAGTGGAGGTGGCAGATTAGGCGACAGGCCACGGTAGATGCGTAGATTGCACAACATCCTTCCACCCGCAGAGAACTCTGTTGGTTAGTCGGTAAGACAATGTCTACTACTGTAATGAGGATGCCTTACCACAATGTCTAGTATCGTGATCAGACGCTAGAAATATCACTCAAAATATCTGATCGGTGTTTATATGTTGCTTAGAGACAACTGGCGTTTATGTTTACCCGACCCAATTGTCTGGACCTGTTGTTCATGCCTTGGACTATTAGGAGACGAGAACTAACAAACACCGCCTTGGTTTGGCGAGTTAGAAATGTTCAAACAAAAGCCTCTGATAACTATCTTCTCGAGAGCTCACAAAAAGCGGCTGCTTTAGAACTCTTTTTTTTGCTTTAGTCCATTTACGTATGAATGGACGTTAATTTGTGATATTTTCATTAAAGGAGAAGTCAGCTGTTTCCGGCAATTTCTAAACAGGTCACCACAATTGCATGAAGAATGAACTTCTAAGCTGTGGATAGAGTTCATATGTGCCTAGGGGGAATTTTTAGTCACACCCGTACTTCCCACGCCTCCTGCATGACGGTGTCAGCGAGTTGAGGGTGCTGGAGTTGTGGGAGAGGACAAATGGAAGGGCTTGCACACGCCATCTCATGAAACTTTGACCGAAACTCTGAAACAAACTTTCGATTCTGAAAGACTACTTAAGTAGCATTGTAATATTAACTGCCATGCAGCATAACCCTAAGATATCTCAGTCACACCAGGATGCAGACTACTGAATGAACATCTTTTCGAGTGTCTGCGAAAACTACACTCTGACCACTTATGTAGTATGAATTTTGCACATAGATTATCGATTCCGTTCTAAATTCAGTAATATCTTATAGAAAAAGTGATCAGAAATATTCTCTCATATACTCATTTAGTAGCAAATGACGCCTTTTAAATGTTACTTTTCAAGATTACGCAGCTTTTAGTTTTTAAAAAGTCTTTAATTCTCGCATAGTGTTTTGCCTTCTCTGTCATTACACTTCCCTCCAGAGTGTCCAAACTACAACTACGTCTCCTTCTAACCTTATACTCGAAGGAAGGGTATAATTCGGTTTTCAAAACCTTTCCAAGTTCTGAATAATTTTGACCCTGCTCTATCGTTACACTTGGATTCAGGGTTTCCAAACTACATGCCGTATATTTTCCGCGTACAGAAAACCACACATTGCTCCATGGCAATAAAGGGGACCATATACGGTTCATAAAATTTAGCAGTGGATTGAATCCATATTGTTAACTTTAAAAGCCACATTGGTAAATACAGAGACAAGGCGTCTATTGAACGACTAATTCACGATATTAAAAAGTCCCACAATCAGAAACTTTTTTAAAGCCGAATTATGTCACTGCTTCGAGTATACAATTAGAAGGAGGCGTAATTTTCTACCGAATAAGCAAAAGAATGAATATAGTTGTGCATATTTTCCACGCATATTTTCCACGTAATTTCACCAGGCAAAATGTACATACATTTGAGCGAAAATGGACGTCGTAATATTTTTGGACAATTTCTTATGCTGACACCAGTCCTAGACTCCGGTTGGGCATCAGGGCGTGAAACCTGATTTTTCGTCTGATGATGACCGTGGGAATCAGGTCGCGATTACGCAGGTTTTTTAAGAGAACCAGATGTTTTGCCACTTCCTAAAAGCCAGATGAGCAATTTTGTGCGATTTCGTGCCCTAAAGGGCAGTAATAACGCGCACAGTCTGGGCTTTGTTTAAATTGGTTGAAATTATTTTGCCGTTGGGAAAACTCTGTTTTGTCAACAAAGTGGCTGCCACCGTATAGTCATTTTCAGTTACGGCCATAATGAACGTTGATCTTCGTGCCGCCTAGCCTCTGCGCATACGCAATTTGAAAATGGAACGAACAAAAAAACAGTTTCGGTAAAATATTAGGCCACTATCTAATGCATCCATAATCGTAAAACCCAGCTTACAAGTGAGTAAAGATATCGAATATTGACGCAAGGCATGTTCTCGCGTTTGCGATAGGAAAATATCTGACCATTAAGTAACAAGCGAGAAGTGGCCAAAAGTGTCAAATTCACTCTTTGCTTCACCTTGTGGACACTCGTCGACGACATGCTGTATTTGAACCCTCTTTTAAATGGCAACTTATTAGAGAAATTTTCTGACTGATCGAAATCATATTCGTTGCTGACTTTTGTGGTGGACGTTCACCTGTTTCGAAGGCGAGGTTTCGTGCTTGGGCGAGATCTAAAATGTGACCTAAAGGACCTACATGATGAAGAACTCCCAAGCACTCAAAACTTCAATAAATGCCCTCAAGAAGTAGCTCGTTTTTAAGGTCTTAATCAATACATATTACAGAATCTGTCTTTATGGACGATCGATAAAAAAACCAAAGTCATGAAGCATTCGGCGATACGTCAAGGCCAATCTGAAGCGCTACGTAATCCGGAACAAACGAAAAGTGCAACTTCATTTCACGGAAGAAGACGTCTGTTTATATACAAAAAATCGTATATTTGCGATTGCACCTGTCAATTTTATTTCAATTTATTAATCACTAACTCCCCAGGCAACAAATGCCTTTGTGAAAACTTTTGTTCTTATGACGTCCCTATTGGCGAAATCAAGCAAACTCCTGTTTGCTTTACTGGACCGCATCTCAATCAATATAGAAGGGTAAAGAATACAGCAAATTCCTGGGAAACCGTCTTGGAATCTATACTCAGAATGTAGGCTGCTGGACAACCGCCATAGGTGAAACCACATTAATTATTAACGGATACCTAAATGCCAACCTTGCTAAGAGATCATTTTTAGAGGTAAGTCTATTTTCGCTGTTATACATAATCCGTGTTTCGCATGAACAGAATTTGTGTATATCTACAAATGGAGTTTACACACTTACAACCATTTTCGAAGTTCCCGGGGTTTACCACTGTTCTAAACAATTTAAAGGACGCTCACCAAACGTTTTCACGGAACTCACTTGTTCCGTTGTGCCTTGCGGACTCTCTCTCTCGACCCCAACCAGAAATAGCCAGTCCAGTCTCCCTTGTCTTTGTCGGTAATGTCATTCTTCCAACATGATATTTCTAGACAACGCAATATCGACTTCGACAATTATATTATGCTTAAATTCCCTTAAAGCTGTTGTTTATTAACACAGCCATTAGGTCAATACATTAGTGTAGGTTCGCGAGTGATTAGAAATCATTCGCACATTTCGACACATTTCATCAGTTAGGTCACAGATTGTAACTAAGGTAAGGTGTCGGAGTTAATGAATGATTGCTAGTCACGCGCGAACAGGCACAAAAACATGAGCCCATTATCCTTATTAATAACAAAAGCAATTTTAGGGCAACGAAATCGTAAAAGGGATATTAAAGAAAATATTAAGTCTAGAAATACTACTAGTTCAAGGAAAGGGAAACATTTCGAAGACGTAAATAATGATAACGTATGAGTGCATTGCAGATCTCAATGTACAGACTGCCTCTTCATGCAGAAATCTGAGTAAAGTTTGACAGCTTAAATAAAGAAGAGTTTAACAAGAGTGTTTTATTGAGGTTTACATCGGCATATCTCTTAAGAATTAATGTGATTTCAGGAATGGAGGTTTGCTTACAGCCTATATTCTGAGTTGAGATCCCGAAACGTTTTCCCGAAAATTTGCGATTTGGAACTGGTCGATACGCAGTTCAATAAGGCAAACAGGATTTTTCCTGAGTTACCGGTAGGGACGTCATATAAATAAACATTTTCATGACGTCATATGTTGTCAGGCGAGTGAGTGACTAATAAATTTAAATAAAACTGGCAGCTGCAGTCGTAACAACGCAACCTTATGCGTGTAAAAGGAACTTTTTCCGAAAATGTGTTTGCACTTTTCGTTTGTTCTGGATCACTTTAAGTCCCAGATCGTCTCTGAAATATCGTTTAATGTTTCGTGATTTCCCCTGTTTTTAATATATTGCCCATAAATATTGATTTTGTACAGTGCGTTCATGAAAGCCTTCAAAATATGATACTTCTTGTGGATATTTACGGAAGAAATAAGTCGCGAAGAAGGAGACGCGATCGTTGGAACAGGAGCTTTATTAGAATTGAGTTTTTGGTGGTTTGGGGTCCACCTGAAGACTCAACCAAATGTGAAATTTCACTGTCGAATAAAACAGTGAAAATTCTTTTAAACAGCTAGAAAAAATTCTCTAATAATTTGCCTTTTTAAGAAGTGTTGACAGACGTGGATATTTTAGATTTTTACTCGATGAAGCAGAGGAGATTTTGACACTTATGGCCGTTAGTTTCACGTTACTAAAAATTCTGATATTTTTCTATTTTGAAACGGAACAACAGACTTTCTTCTTTATGTTGCGCCTATTTTCGCTAACATTGCTCATTATGGGCTCCTTACTACGGTTATGGATGCACATCGCAGTAGCCAAGAAAATTCCGATGTGTTGCTGAAAATGTTTATGCCTTTCTCGTTCGATTTATATGTAACATATATAGTGTTAGGGGGCGCTCACCGATCGTTCATACGGAACTCACTCGTTCCGTTGTGCCTTAAGGGCTCTCTCTCGAGCCCAACCAGCAGCCGCACAGCGGCGCGTGACATATAGGCAGAATGATATTACCGACAAAGACAAGGGAGACTGGAATGGCCATTTCTGGCTTATTAGCCGTCGTCAGCCAGCCATACCCAAGCCCGAAGTGTGGAACACCCGAGCCTCGAACTCGCGACCTGTTGGTTTAGAAGTCAACGCCTCTACTCACCGGGCCACGAGCCCGTTGCCTTGTCGGTTTTCGATCGGGAATATACAATGTTAGGGGGCGCTCACCGATCGTTCATACGGNGTTCGAGGCTCGGGTGTTCCACACTTCGGGCTTGGGTATGGCTGGCTGACGACGGCTAATAAGCCAGAAATGGCCATTCCAGTCTCCCTTGTCTTTGTCGGTAATACTATTCTGCCTATATATCATGCGCCGCTGTGCGGCTGCTGGTTGGGCTCGAGAGAGAGTCCATAAGGCACAACGGAACGAGTGAGTTCCGTATGAACGATCGGTGAGCGCCCCCTAACATTGTATATTCCCGATCGAAAACCGACAAGGCAACGGGCTCGTGGCCCGGTGAGTAGAGGCGTTGACTTCTAAACCAACAGGTCGCGAGTTCGAGGCTCGGGTGTTCCACACTTCGGGCTTGGGTATGGCTGGCTGACGACGGCTAATAAGCCAGAAATGGCCATTCCGGTCTCCCTTGTCTTTGTCGGTAATATTATTCTGCCTATATGTAACATATATGCAGAGACAGGATTGCACGCAAAATAATATACCAAACCGGAAACGAGTGGTGGGTGGTTGCCCTTCTGAGGCTATCTCATTAAGTGTTTCAAATGACAAAACAATGTGGGTCCATCTAAACGAAGGATGCCTGCGTGGGCTAAAAAGTCTGGCTTCCTAAAATAATCCGTGCGTTAGAAAACTGATTCGTACGGTTGGCATCGGACGAACAGTCAATTTTTAGTGCAGCAAGCCCTCGAAGGGAAAACATGCTCAGATTTGTAATCGATGTCTAGGACAGGAATTAACATAGGAAATTGCCTGAGGATATCGTAACGTCCATTTTCGTTCAAATTTATGCATATTTTGCTTAACGAAATTGCGTGGACACATTTTCTGCATAAGAAGAATGCTAGTGTGGAACGTATAAGGCGTCCAAAAATTTTCATATCAAGTTCCGTAGTGAAATTTCGTGAGCTAGGTCACGTACTGTAAGGATACTTCTTTTGACTGGTCCACCGCTCACCGAATGGGCAACACACAAACACACGCACAAACAAACAGGCGGAAGTGAATTGTTTCAGCTGGTCCCCATTGTAAAAGTCATAGGCGGAAGTAAGCGCTTCTCCCCGTCTCGGCCAGATCAACTTGTTTAAACTCATTCATTCATCTAATACAAGGGCATCGCCAAGACAATAGCCATGGCAGTAGAACGTTTTTGTTTAATTCACGCAGCCAGAGTATTTTAGGCTCTCTCATGAAACAAGTCCTGATGGCGACCGCGTGGCGACTCAACTGGTTATAGCAGATGAGTGTATTGAAGTGAAATCGCAAGTCTAGGGGACGTCACAACAATTTCATCCATTGCATTTTATTTAATTGAAGCGCTGACTTATCCTTGCGCGCGAACTTTGATGATGACTTGGAGGGCTGCTGGCGTGAACGCATCATGCCACCGTGGATGGCATTTCGTTAAATTACCTTAAATGCATTCCAGAACAGTCACATTCTGTAAGTAGAAATCATAACGTTAAAGCGCACTCTATGATTACAGTCAATGTCTATGACGTTTAGCACCAACAACAAGTCGAGCCGACACAAACTGTTACGCCACTCTCAGCCCTTAGTAAAATCCACAAAGCGCAAATGGCCCGTATCATTTGTCAACAAAGTACAGTGCGTGACCGATCTGGTGAAATTTTGGTCGAAATACTGAAATGCGTTTTCGATTAGGAAGGATTAATTAGTTGGGGCTGTAATATCAATCCTCACACGACCTAATTTCATAATATTTCGAACTCGCCAGGGTGCCGGCATTCGAATGTACTTCTTTTCGACTCGGTAACAATGACTACTTAAGTAGTGTGCACCTCTTCATTGATTTTCGATGGTCTTATAAATTCAAATATATTTTATAGAAAACATGTACAAAAGTATATTTTATTTTACTTATAAGGCAAAAAACTCCACTGAATTCACATTTTATTTCTGAAAAAGGGTATATTTAGGTTTTGAAAACGTTTCCAAATTTCCGAATAATTTCATGCCTGATCAGCCGTTGCGTTAGCGTTTAGCAATTTCAGTCTACGCGATGCATGTTTTCCACGTAAGGAAAATCATATATTTCTCTACCTCTTTAGAAAGATGCCATGTATAGTTCATAAAACTTTGCAATGGATGCGGACTTTGTCGTACATTTCATGAGAAGCATTGGCAAACGGGCGTGTACGATACGGTATGAATGGAACTTGCACGGTCTTGAAAAATCTCGTAATTAGGAACTTTTAAAAACCAAATTATGCTTGTTTTCGGCATAAAATTTGAAGGCAATGTGGTTTTCTACTAAATGAGTAAAAGAAAACACATTGTTAAACATGTTTTCTAGAAAATATATTTGAATTAATAAGACTACCGAAAATCAGTGTGAAAATGCATACTACTTAAGTAGTCATTTTTACCGAGTGCGGCTTCTGTAGGAGGTCGAAAAAAGTATATTCAAAAGCCGACATCCTGCTGAGTCCGAAATCTCACGGGATTATGCCGCGTGAGGATCAGTATTGCAAACCAGACAATCTCAGCCGTTACGTCTAACCTGTAAAAAAAAGATAGTTCTAGGCTCTCAGTTCGAGCTATGGAACATGGCACATCAGTGGATACGCATTATCGCAGAGATGGCCAAAATGGCCGAATAGGTGGGACATCCGGCCGACTATCGAGTTACGATGTCTTGAGCCGGTGTTCGCAAACAACGCTTCATGGCCGTGTATATACCTTGTCTCCACCGTCCTGTTCTAGGATTGCTTCAATTATTCAGAATAAATAGGAGAAGTAGATGCAAGCACTGAGACAGGAAACTTATTGGTTCGATATTTTGAATTCCCACTCGAACGCATCATCAGAGGCGGTCGCAGACAGTGATGGCGGAGACACAAGGAGTGTAGTATTAATAGGACGCAGTGTCCACGCCACCGCATGCCTACTACAATTAGCAGCTATCACCTTCACGGCTGAGCTTCGTACTTGAAGTTTTGATGGCCCGTCAATCCTCATCCAAGTCGTTAATTGCCGCATTTTCAGCGCTGTTGTTGATTCCTGGCTTGGTGATGACTCAGCCATGCGTCTCGCTGTCGCCAGAACTCCTAATTGTCCTCCTCCTCCCCGCGCGACTGATTACCCTGAACAGGCAAAGTTTCAGCCTTGAGCCTTTTTTTTCGCCTGCCGACTAGAAAACCATGACTCAAACAGCCTACGCGGTTATCACCTCTTGCGCGAATTTCGGTCCTATCATAAATGCGTAGGACTCCTCAGAAGTACTAGATAAGTGGTTCATTTGCAGAAGTAGCCAGGACTTCGCAGACGAATGAGAACAGTGAACTCCAAGGGGCCTCAAACAGACTGGCGTAGGCGCCGATACTTCTCTGGATATTAGTTAAATAAGGTGAGGTCTATCTGTCAACCCTGAAGACCTCGGCATTTCGAAGCCAGCATTTATCGAAGGGAAGCGAATCCTCATTACTCATTTACACCTTGTGCGCAATACCTACATAACTCTTCGCCCAGAACTCAACAGTTTTGTGTCCCCTGATAAATTAGATCCGATGTTTCAGCAGAAAACTCTTCGTTCTCGTTCTTACTGTCATTATACCGTCTTTGTTGTGCACCAATTTGTAGTAGTACGTAGACGTTTACTTGCATGTTCTGGTCATTGCAGATGACTAGATTTGAAAAACGCTGATGCGGCTACTTTCCACACTAACTGTACCCAGAAGGTGATTATTCGAAAGTACGATGCTGCTTATAAAGTTGGAAGAGCAATGAGCCAATCTGCAAAATTGAACTAGAGTATGTCACTACATACGGGCTGTACATTGTATAGTTTGTCAGCAAATGCTGTTTATTTCAAGGAGGAGCTCATATGGTATTGGCTAAACAGAAAAAAACACATGACTTAGATGGTCCAAAGTCTCAATTCCAATAAACGAGTTCTATGCCGTCACTATCAGTTTAGATTTTCCCTTCAAGCCATCTAAGCCTGATTTCACGCAATGGGGATAGAAATATTAGTCAGAATATCATTACCGATAAAGACATGGGAGACTAGAATGGCCGTTTCTGGCTTATTGGCCGTCGTCAGTCAGCCATGCCTAATCAAGATTTTTTTCAACCACTAAGGATTAATCCCGCGAGCTGTTCGCTAAAAGTCCAACGCCTCTAACCACTGAGCCACGGGCCCGTTATATGTATATATATCTATATGTCAAGTAGGCGTGTGACCCTTACTGTTGTGGTTGAGCTCTCACTAAATCCCAGTATAGCATTGCCGACAAAGAGAAGGGCCATTCATGTCTCATTAGCCGTCGTCATCCAGTCATAGCCGACCCCAAAGTGTGGAAGGCTTGGGATTCTATCCCGTACTCTTAACCACTGAGCCACGGGCTCGTTGTTCATTGTATGAAACCGATCGTAACCGACAGGTTAGGTATGGCTGGCTGACGACGGCTAACAAGCCAAAATGGCCATTCCAGTCTCCCTTCTCTTTGCCGGTAAAGAATATTCTGTTTGCACTAGGCGCCGATGCGCTGTTGCCGGTGGAGTTCCAGGGCGAACTGCAAAGCACAACAGCGAGTGATTTTCGTAACATGATCGATGGGCGCCCGTCGATCACATACAGTTTCTTAGGGCTTGCTGTAATATGTGACAGCCAGTCGGTGACTGTCTGTGCCACCGAGGCTGCAGAGGGGAAACTACGTCGGAGCCAGCAGGCTGCAACGGCGACACGGATGCATGGATGTAAGACTCAAAGTCAGGGGTGGAAACCGATGCCGCATGCTGTGGTGACGATCATGCCTCAAGGCAGCTAGATGCAAAATGCCTGGATGTCACCCGATCACTCAGCTAACCGCCGTACAGAAAGGTGCTGCGCAGCACCCGTTTTCGGCTGCCCACTTAGCGCGAGACTGTCAAGGCCGTAAACTGTCTTCACGGCCAACCCAGGAGGAGGAGGACATGGTCCACGACGTGGAGGGGCTCCGCTTCGCATCTATGATCCACATTGAGGATAGATGTGTCGGACACAATGAGCCAGCCACCCGCGCCTCATACGCAGAGTTGTGCACAGAAGCCTCTCCACTCTCTAGGACTTGACGACTGAAAGTGCTATCTGAAAAGTGGGATCACATATAAATGCTTCTCGGTGATCGAATCTCCTTATTCTAGCATACTTCTTTGTTGTCAGCTGTGGGAGAGTTCTGGGTCAGGATATTTTTACATTTGATTAGATATGATTGGTAGCTTGACTGTCGCGGGGAGCGTAGATTGTTCGCAAGTACCAAATAGATAAGTGGTACAATTTTGCCAGTCAGTGGTGCACATACAGTAGATGTTCTGCAGTGGGTGTGCTAACTCATGAAATGTTAACCGAAATTCTAAAATGCGCTTTGGACTCAAAGATATTACTTAAATAAGGTTTGAAAAATAACCATCTTGCAGCATAATTCTTTAATAATTTAATTGCATCGGGATGCCCGCTTTCGAAGGGACTTCTTCCCATTCGCATGCAAAGAGCACGTTACGCAAAAAGTTATTTCTAAAGTAGCATGAATTTTTCCCAGTAATTTTTGGTGCCCTTAAAAATTCACTTATGCTTCATGGAAAACATGCATAAAATATTTATTCTTTTTGCTCATTCCGTAGCATATTATCTTTTCTTTCGAATTTATACACGAAGAAAAGGTATGCTTTGGTTTTTAAAAAGTTTCTAGTTGTGGGGTTTTTAATACCGTAAAATGACCGTTCATAAAACGTCATGTCTCTGCATTTGCCAATGTGGCTTGTAAAGTTAACGATACAGCTCAAAGCCACAGTCAAATTTTTTGAACCCCATATGGTCTCCCCTTGATACCATAGAGAAATGTACGGCTTTCCGTACGAGGAAATTATGCAGCTTATAGGTTAGAAACTTTTACCACAAGTCTAACGGCAAGTCGGGTTCACAATTACTGGGCAATTGGTAACCTCTTTAAAAAACGGATTATACACTTCTTTGCGGTAAAAACTTCAATAACACGTAAATTGTTACCTAAAGGTTAAAGAATGTATATTTTCTATGCATGTTTTCCACGAAAAACGATTGAATTTTCAAAGAGTTTTGAGAATAAACAAGAAAAATAAGTGCTGCATACGAATAGAAAAAAGGCGGCAGTCTGAAGAAGTTTAATTATCATAAGACTATGCTGCATGATAATTAATTTTAAAGTCTATCCAAAGCAATCTTTTCGAAACGAAAGCGCATTTCAGAATTTCGGTTAAGAATTCATGAGTTAGCACAGTTACTGTATCTCATGAATTGCTAACTGAAATTCTGAATCATGTTTTTTGTTTCGAAAAATGCATCTAAGTGAGTCAGTAACATTAACTACCGTGCAGAATAATCCTAAGATATTTTAGTCAGGCCAGGATGTCGACTTTTGAATGGGTTTCTTTTCGGTCGTTTAAACAAACTAAACCTTGTAAAAAACCCTAAGTAGTATGGATTTTTCTCATTGGAATTCAATTTCTTTACAAATATAATTACATTTTATAAATAAGGAGCACAAGGCTACACTCTCTTGTCCTTTTTTGAAGGAAAATCACATCTTTAAACTTCATACTCGACGGAAGGATGTCTATTGGCTTTAAAAAATTTTTAATGCCCGAATTATTCCGAAACTGACCTACTGATATCCTTGTATTCAAGGGTTCCTGACTACACGTTTTATACTTTTGGTGTAAGGAAAATCATTTATTATCATGCGTTTTATAAGAAGATATGGATTTAGACTCCGCCGTCTAAGCAGCACTGATAAATGAACCCATACGACGCTTAATAAATAACCAGTTCGCGGCTTTAAAAATCTCATTATTAGAAGTTTTCTCTTAAAATTGAATAACACGTCTTCCTCGGGCGTAAACTGGAAGAAGTCGTGATTTACTACCAAATGGGTACAAGAATGAATATTTTTGGACACGCTTACCATTAAATATATTTGAATTCTCAAGATCACCAAAAAGCAACGGAAAAAATTCATGCTACTTAAGCAGACATTTTTTTACAGAGTTAAGTTTTTCCAGGCGGCCAAAAAGAGGTTCGCTCACAAGCCGGTATCCTGAGGTGCTGCATAGTAATTGTTTTTACAACCCCGCGTTAGTAGTCTTTTCGAATCGAAGACATAGTTTAAAATTTTAGTTAAGTTTTCATGAGACGCCAAGAGCGAACGCGCTGGATTTTGTCAAGTAATTGGATTTTTTCAAATCTCCAGGGACTGTCTCAGGAGGCTTGAAAACAGGAAGTATACGCAGAGGAAGTGACCCATAAGTGCGCTCCATAAAATGTTGCATCGCGGCGGATGTATGTGTTTATAAGTTTGCAACTCGGCATGGGTAGAAAAGTGACGGAATCTT
>CACRXP010000092.1:378144-416983 GCA_902702965.1 Spirometra erinaceieuropaei | reverse complement strand
CTGGAGTTAGTGATTATTAGTTTATACATCCAACTATATCTTCTTTTTAAGAATGCTCGTTTTCCACTGCTGTAAGACATTGGGGAAGCTGCTTGGAGAGATTTTGCTTTATGGGGATTTCCTTGTGCTAACTCGTGACATTCAATGAGTTGGCACACCTACTGTAAATTTAGTATTCGTTTTAAAATAATAAGTGTATATTCCCGACCGAAACCGACAGGACAGTGTGTCCCAGGCCCAGTGGTTAGGGCGTTGGACGGCTAGATCGCAGTTGGTAGCCAGACCCGGTATTACAGGTGGTTGGGGGGTTTGTTTACTGGGGCTATTTTGCGGGGTTCGATAATCACATCTGACCCATTTGGTTTCCGTTTTACGTTTGAGGTTAGGATTAGGGTACCGGTTAATGGTATCTGATTTTCGGGTTAGGATTATACCCTTCAGGCTTAGGTTTTCGGGTTACGGTTAGGGTCTGAGGGTACGATTAGGTTTCAGTATTTCGGTTAGATTTTCAAGTTACGGCTATGTTTAAGGGCCACGGTTCTGTTTACGATATCGGTTAGAGTTAGGGTTGCCGTTAAAGTTAACGGTTAACGTTTAAGTTTGAGGTTATGGTTGGGGTTAAGGTTAGAATATGGGTAAAGTTCGCCGTCCGTTTCCCCATTCCTGGCTACCAACTGCGACCTAGCCCGTTGAACTTCTAACCAACAGGTCGAACCCCAGGTGTTACACATTTCGTGGCTGGGTATGACCTGCTGACGATGGTTAACAGGCCAGAAATGGCCATTCCTGCCTTCCTTGGCTTTGTCGGTAATGTTATTCTGCCTATATCGTGCGCTCTTGTGCGGCTGCTGGTTGGGCTCGAGAAAGAGCCCGAAAGGCTCAACGCGTCGAGTGAGTTCCGTAACACGATCAGTGAACGCTCCTCTACTGTATATTTATAATGAATAGTTCTTAGAGGTCTAATGATGTGCCTGTTCAGTCAGTTAGTACTTACACATTCTCAGGAAGTAGACTGCGCAAAGTATCGTACACTGTGCCGCCTTTTTGCGGACCTTTTCTTGGTTGTACTAGGGATATTTACATCGGACTGGAAAATGACGGTGAGTTAAAGCAAAAAATGGCGCGCATCCTTTTTTTACCATATTTTAGGTCAAAAATTATACACAACTGCAAATAAGAGTTTTTTTAAAAAAGGAGGAATTTCTATTCTTCAGAAAATAACGTGTCTATTCAAATATTATCTCAGTTGATTTACGCCGGCGGGGGAGCAACTATTCCAGTTGGCGAAAACTGCCTTGGCAAATCTTTTTAGTGTACACTAGTATTCCACCCTCCAGTAACAGATTTTTGTCGAAGACCAGTGGTTACGTAGTAAATTGCCCGAATGTATGGCAACGTTGATTCTCATGAGAAATTGTCGAGTAAATATACGCTTACGCAGTGCATTACCATCGACTTCCATCCCCGGCCACATACGATAATGTCTGTTGCCCAGTTATCGTTGTTCTTTCGACTTGAATTTTGATGGCACACGGACCAACCCAGTGTGTTTCGCAGAGTGGCTACAAGAAAAACAGTTCAGAATGCCATAAAAGGCGTTGCAGTTTGACCCTAATATCTGAGGAAGACTTAATTGTCTCCTTACTCGGCAACCGTCCAGGTCGCGACTGACGGCGTCTCGTGGTGGACTTAAGAACGCCAGAATTATTGAGGAGATTTGCCGTGAGGATGGGTACACAATTAGAGGCGAAGAGACGAGTCCCAGGAAACAATCTTGAAGAAGGAGACACGATCGCTGGGACAAGAGCTTTATCAGCCTGAAGTTTCGGATCCCTGCTCAAACCCATCATCAGAGGCAAAAGCAGATACGGGTGGTTCATGCGTAAGGGGCTGCAGTATTTATAGGATGCAGTGGCCATGCTACCGCATACCTATGATTATTCACGGTTCCCACCCCCGTTCATCAGGGATCGTTGCACGTGATGTGATGGCCGATATTCGCGTCGTTAATTGCTGCAATTTCATCACGTACGTTGGATGTTGGTGTGATGATTGCTCGACCATATGACGCACCGACCCTGGTGTTGGGAAAAGTGTTCACCTTTGCGCTCCCCGCTTGGCCAATTATTCCGTCTAGACGAAGTCTCAGCACCGAGTATAGAGTGGGAATTGGTTCGAGCAGGAATCCGAAATGACAGGCTAATAAAGCTTTTTTCCCAGCGATCGTGTCTCCGTCTTCAAGGGTACCCCATTCTCTATGGAGCTCTCTCTCCCCCTCTTCCAGTGCGAGTCGGACAAACAACTGTGAATGTGATTGAAACTACAAAATTACCATTCTCGCGGTTGATACGGGACGAGCAATTGCCATGAGGAACCGAGAAGCTAGAATTAAAAAGCTGAGGCCCTTTTTCGTGATAAGGAATTCACAGCCCAAACAGTAGTGGATCGTCTGAATAAATTGTCTACAGAATACCATCGACAAATTTAACACCGGAGGATGAATGACATAAGATGAAAGCAAGTGACACTGCTCTGGCCCGGTTCTATGGTCTACAGAAGACCCATAGACCGAATATGCCACTGCGATCAGTAGTTGCCCTTAAAAGCCGCCCGACCTACAAAACGGAATTACCTCCAAGGCGATTCGACAGCCTCAATTCGACCAAAATCTCAATTCCTCGTAGACCTCCAAAATCAGATGATTTGCGCTGACGAAATCATGGTCTTTTTCGACATGAAGTTGTTATTCACACCCATCAGGCTGAGTTTGGCGCAAAAAGTCCTGCGTAAGAAACTTGAAGAGCCATACGACGAGACTCGGAGTCCATTTTGGATTGAGCACCTCGTAAGGCTGTTCAAATTCTGCCAAAAACGCACTTCGCATTTGCTAAAGAGACCCATGAGCAGGTCAACCGATCCCCGATAGGACTATCTGTTTACGGTTAAATAGCAGAACTGGTTGTGCAGAAGCTAGAAAAGATTGCCTTTACTCATTATTAATCGGCCTTTTGGAGCCTTTACGGGGACGACACGTTTGTTATTGAAGGAAAGGACATGATACAGGATTTCCACAACATGCTCAACACAGCATTCCCGATACACAATTAATGGGGAAGAAGAATAAGAGCGGCAGCTGCCCTTTCTTAATGTGGCAGTCAGATGAAGTGCTAACGGCGATTTTGAAACGACGGTTTGTAGGAAGGCGACGAACACTGCGCAGGCTAGCATTTTTCGCAGAAACCATCCACTGGATCACAGACGAACTTGTGTGAAAACGCTCTTTAAATAGAATCAGCAAAACCGCAGGAAAAAGCCCGCATGGTTCGATATCTCGGCGGGCAGTTGGTGCGGAATGATTAGTTAAATCGTTTATAAGCCACTGCATGCGCCTTCGTACCCTTCCCCCCCCCCCGAGGACCCAAACAGTAACATTACCATGGACATTGCATTCTCTGCTATACAGTGCGTGACCGATCTCATGAAATGTTATCCGAAATTCTGAAATGCGTTTTCGATTAGGAAGGATTACTCAGGTGAAGTTGTAAGATTGATTAGCATTCAGCATAATGCCATAGTATTTCGGACTCATCAGGATGTCGGCTTTTGAGTGTACTTCTTTTTGGCCTCTTGCAGAAACTACACTCGGTAAAAAGGACTACCTAAATAGCATGCATTTTCCCTATTGAATTTCGATGGCCTTATAAATTAAAGTATGTTTTATAAAAAAAATGCACAAAATATGCTTTCCATTGCTCGTTTAGTAGAAAATCACATTGTCTTTATATTTTATACCCGAAGAAAGTGCATATTTAGGTTTTCAAAAAGTTTATAATTATTAGATTTTTAAGACTGTTCGATGTCCATGCATACAGGACGGAACATGTCCGTTTACCAATGCTCCTCATGGAATGTACGACACAGTCCGGACCCATTGCGAAATTTTATGAATTCTACATGATTTTCCTTACTTGGAAAGCATGCACCTTGTAAACTGAATTCGCCAAACGCTATTGCAATGGCAGATCGGCTCAAAATTATTCGGGAATTGGACAACGTTTTTGAAACCTAAATATACACTTTATTCGAGTATAAAATATAAAGAAAATGTGATGTTCTACCAAAGGAGTAAAAGAAAGCATATTTGTGTGCATGTTTTCTATAAAATATATTCAAATTCATAAGACCATCGAAAATCAATAGGAAAAGTGCATTCTATTTAAGTAGTCCTTTTTTGCCGACTGTGGTTTCTGCAGGAGGCCAACAAGAAGTACATTCAAAAGCCGACATCCTGATGAGTCCGAAATACTATGGCATTATGCTGCATGCTAACCAATCTTACAACTTCATCTACGTAATCCTTCCTAATCGAAAACGCATTTCAGAATTTCGGATAACATTTCATGAGATCGGTCACGCACTGTACATTAAGGACGTCTTAGATACGATCAAGCGCTTTGCTGCGGGACCAGGTACCCGAATCGCACACCGGTCCAGATCCATTACGCGCAGTTAGAGCATGAAAAATACAGACCAGATAAGTCGCGCGGAGTAATTTGAGGCAGTGTATCGTGTGCCGTACCAAAACTGTCCTTGCAGCCATACCGGTCAGACCGAACGCATGCTCAGACCGCCTGTACACGAGCATAACCTGACTGTGAGAAGATGCATCGAAATATCGCAAGTGGCTGTCCACACCTATGAGATGGGTCATGATTTCAAATTCGCTGTCACAAAGATAATCACCCGCACCGGTTTAGAGTCGATTAAGGCCTGGGACTTGGATGAGAACTCGGTCAATCGATACATCGATCTAGCGCCGGTGTACAGAGGCCTATGCGGTCACCCCTAGATTTGCGCCACTGGTAAATGATAAGCTGGTACCCTCTAAAACTGTCACTTTTTCTGTTACTATTCTCTCCCGCTCTCTTTTGCGATGGACTCCTGCACGAGTTCGAAAGTTTGGAACAACAAACTAATTCTTCCGGTGTCCGACCACTTTTCTTTACTTTAACATTCACCTGCGACTCGAGCATTCACCTCCATTCGTGAAGAATAGGATTATTCCGCTCTGTGTCAAACTACAAAACATTCGTCCTTCTTTTGGCAAACAATTTATATCGTCCGCAGCCTATATTTTGCGATTTAAGAAAAGTTTTTATGTATGGGCCGGCTAAAATAACCGTCCTGACTACTTGTAATAAGGAATAAGTCAAATCCAGTGTTTTAGGTGATGTGAACAGGAGTTGTATACAGCCGTATTTTCAAGTGTGCGTTAAAAGGCTAAAGTCAATTTTCTATTTCCATTCTTGTTTAAATCAGTGACTTTTTAGCGTTGTAGTCTGCGTAGTGCAGTGGATACCCTCACATTTGTCCTTATATCGGTCAGAATTTTGCTTAAAGCCGACACACCACTCTATACCAGTTACGCACACAGCGCTCATTAAATCTGCTCACGCCAGCGAACTTTAAGGAATGCCACAGCTAGTTGGAAAGACTTTTTTGGTGGGAGCAGTCAGCCAGCCCATCCTCTTTTGTCACACGGAGGCTATTTCGGACTTTCAATTCTGCAGATTGCTTGCCGCCAGGATCATTCTCCCTCCTAGCCTGCGGAATTATGGTTTGTCGTGCATTGACAACCGACGAGAGAACTAATCTGGCACCTCAGAAAAACGGTTACAGCCAGGGACTAACGTCGGCGGTGAAGGACTTAGATGTATCGCATGATTCCTAAGCCCACCCCCCGCCCTTTCCACCCGATCGTCTTGACACTGCCTTGACACCGAAGTCAGATGGGTGAGGGAGGAGAGAATGCGGTCGCTGCTGCGTAAGCCTGTCTCATCGTAAACTAATTCACAGGCAAGTCACCGGCGTTGAGTCCAATCTGTGGGTCACGCGGTGGACTTCGTCGCGTACGATGCTTGAATGAGTTCAAATAAAGGTCTGTGTGAAATCTTGACTATTGCCGTGCATAGGGGGCGGTTTTTGGCCACAAGACAGTAGTGATTGGGCAGTAGCGAGCATATCATGCTCTAGGGGGCGACCCAAGTGAAAACGTCCCATTATGCCTGGGGGACTGGGTCACGCAGCTGCCGTCTTCTTTCTGCATAATGCTTCTATGCTATTCAAGTAGAGAACCTGGGGATTCATTTATGAGTCAATTACAGTATATGGCCTACCTTTTGAAATAATAGCCGACATTTTGAAATGGGTTTTCAAAAGGAAATGATTACCTAGGTGGGGCCGTGACACGAATTATCGCGCGGCCTAACCTCAAAATATTTTAGCCACGCCAGGATGCCAGTTTTTGAATAAATTCCAGTCAGCCGGCCTGTGAACACCGCATTCGATAAAAATGACTGCATGCGTAGCGTTAAGGTTTCCCATTGAGTTTAGACACCTCTTAAATTCAGGTATTTTTTACATAAACTATGCGCACGAATGTTCATTCCTATAATCACCTGATAACAAATTACTTCCTTAAATTTGACACCGGAAAAAAGGACAGCTTTTGGCCTTAAAAAAGCTCGTAATTATGAAAATGTTCGAGGTCTCGTATTTGTCCCATTATTAGTGATGTCGATGAAGAATACAGCATAGACTAACTTAGTTGCAAACTTGATGAACTCAATGAAACGCCCTTTGATATCACGGAGGAATATATGATTTCCCTTAAAAAGACGGCATTTAGCATATCGTTTAAAAATGATCAACGTAAATGCAACTGCAGGTGAGATCCTAGATGATTTGTGAACTAAGAAAAGGACATTTTAAACCCGGAAAGAAAATTTTCAAGTACAAAGTTTGGGGAAGAAGGGAACTTTTGCGTGTCTTTTTTCCTGTTTGCGCACCGTTAATAAATGGAAATAAAATTCCCACTGCCTATGTAGTCGTCTTTATTGACTATATTTTCTTTTCAGGCTACCGGACAAAAGCCTGTTCAAAAGCCCTAAACACACTGATTGATTGACTAAAAAACCGGCATCCTGGAATCTCTGAAATATTTCAGGATAAGGCTGCACAGTAATTAGTTTTACGACTCACTGAAGGAATCTTTTCTAATCGAAAACAAATTGCAAAGTTCCGGCTAACACCTCACGCGACAGGTCAGATAATGTACCTGTTATCACATTTGGTCCCTCATACCAAAGTTAACTCTGTTTATGTGGAAAAATAGCGGACGTTCTAGCTTTCGCAAAACACGTGATTAGTGTTATTTTAATGTATCTCTACATGTGATTCATCCCCCTTCTATAATACTGTTTGTTGTTGCGCCGAAGTGGACACTCCCGGAGCATGCAATTAGGGAAACCTGAGAGCTTTTGTTTATTAAATAAGTCGAGGTGAATAAAGAAAAAGATAAACGGTTCGCATCCACGCGACTGAAAGCTGCTGCAGCATCTTTCAGTAAAGAAATACATTCTTGTTCTGAATTCATCCATAAGATAAACAGATAAAATCAGAGTCAAGGGAAGTTCTCCACTCTTAAATTAATGGTAGCTAGAAATGCACCAGAATTTTAACCGCATGTTTTCAAGTATATAGGTTGCAAAGTTGGCATCATAAAAGGTTGCTCGAGAGACAAACAATTTCTCCATGAAAAGGCAGCAAAATTTACTTCTGGAATTTTTGACCATGGTTCCTCGGTCAGTCATCAGACGTGTACCGGTGCGCAAAACAATTAAAACTTTAAACATACTCGAAAAAAGCAATATTGTGTCGTCAGTCCCCCAATTAGCGAGGATGTCATTTTGTTCGGATAGGTTGGCGTCCTGTCCATTTGTCCTCGATGACGCCGATTAGCGCGTGAGTCATCGGAGTGTACGACCACAAAAAATTCTCGGACTTTCATAAACAGACAAATAAGGGACGTTCTACAGTCCGTAAAAATGACACCCTAAAATGCGGCAAACAGCACGCTTAATCGGGGCATCCTACTATAAAATTCCCAAATTTCTACTCCACATTTTTCTTCTTATCCAGCTCCTTCCGAAAAATGTGCTTTTTGCATGCAGAATTTGTGTCAAAGTAATTTTATCAGGCAAAGTATTTATAAATTTGAGTAGAAATCTACATTACTGTGAAATCGGGTAATTCCCCATGTTGGTAGCTGCCTCAGAGTTAGGTTGTGCATCCGAGCCTGTTCACTTTGAGTAACGTGTGACTTAACTTCGAGAGTTGTACAAACAGAATTTGCGAGCTTTGAAAATTGATTTTTTTCAAACGTTAAGCGCGTAAAGAGTGTTGTGGAAAAAACGTTTTTAGAAAACCAGACGTTTGATTGGATTTTAGGTGCCAGATTTGCACATCAGTCTGATTTCATGCCCTGAAGAGCAACCAGAACACATACAGGCTATCATTTATTTCAACGCGTTGGAATAGTCTTGCCATTCAAGAATACACTTTGATTTACCGTAATAATAGCCATTATTGAATATGCTTTTTACATTTCGAACATATGGTAAAATACTTGTTATGCGGTCTAATTTTTGCTTATATATAATTTAAGGACGGAACAGGCAAAACATTAACAGTTTCGAAAATACCTTAGTATATATATGGCTACACCACTGTGAATTCATTGGTGAGAAGGAAGTCTAAAATTGAGCAAAGATATCGTAAAATGGTTGCTCTGTTTGCAGCAGGAAATTTGTCTATATTTTTAGATTTGGCCAGATGTGGTTATGTGGCCACACCTAACGTAAACGAACCCCAGCCGCCTGTAATGCGGGACCGGTGGTAATAGGGATTTTTCACAGGTGGGGCCGGGGAACTCACGGGAGACGAGGTCAAGTAGTTGTATGCAGAAGAAAAGCATTTGGGAATGTGGGGTTATACTTTGGGTGGTTGATAAATAGTTGCCCTAACCCTTAAACCTAATTCTAACCGTAATTTCTAACTCTAATCCCTAATTCTAACCGCTAACCTCAATCCCAACAATACTGTATCCATCAGGTAGGGCTACATTACCACATCATATCAAATGAAAAAAAGCAGTCTAAAGTGCTGATTTTTTTAGCCTTATACTGCTCGAGGTTAACGTACGTGGACATCTGTTAACAGAATACAATACTAAAGTATTTCTCAAATAATTTACTTATTAGAAAAGAGTTTCGGTTGGTCAAAAGCAAACCTATCGTAAACGTTTGTTGTTCTTTTTTTCGACAACCAGGACTCATATTTGGACGAGACTTCAAGTGTGACGAATGCGGCCATCTACATGCAAAGGAAGTTTCCAGAAAAATCTTATTTTGGTGGTTTAATAAATACATAGCACAGAATCCATCTCTATTGGTAATCGATTGAAAACACTGAAAATCGTGAATTAGTCACTCTGAGCCTCTCTGGATCGTACCGTCAGCAGCGCCCGTAAATAAATATGACGGAAGAACCTTTAACCCTAAATACACAAAAATGATATGCCGCGATTGCATTTGCCAATTCTATTCAAGTTCAGAAGTCAGTAACCGTCTTGTCCACATGCGACCTTAAGGAAACGTGCATTCCTGTGCCATCCCTAACGGCGACATCAGGCGAAATCCTCTGCTTTAGCCAAACGCATTTCGAACATGACAAAAACGGAAAAGTACTTCGGTTTTATATAATAAGATCTTGAAAGACATAACCGAAAAGAACGAAGTTGTAAAATGCATATCAAAGGAACTGTAAAAAATCTGAGTGCACAATTTCTGACGAAAACCGTCTTTCCGAACCTTCAGCCTTATTAGAAAACGGTTTTACATTGATTTTCTCTGTCAAAATTCAAACCTTTGTACCTTTCTCACTTGTTATTTCTGTTATGCAACGACCGGCAGCAGTTGTGAAGCCGTCGCGAAATTTTGTGGTACCATTAAATTCTGCTGTCCTTGCTTGCTTTAAATTCAGCCTTTTAAAAAGCCTCGTGATCTACTCTCCTTTTCTGCGCTGATTCGCACTGAACAACAGAAATCGTTTTTTTAAATTATGCTATATATTGACTCGAAGACACTTCTAAATGTTTGTAATTCTACACTGACTCAGACTCGAGAACTTTGTCTGCGACCATTTTAGCGTAAATGCAAGTCTATAAAAGACCCGTGCTTTAGTCAAACGCATATCGAACAATACAAAAACGGAAAAGTACTTCGGTTTTATATAATAAGATTTTGAAAGACATAACCGAAAAGAACGAAGTTGTAATATGCATAGTAAAAGAACTATAACAAATGCGAGTGCACAATTTCTGACGAAAATAGTCTTTTGCAACATTACTACTCAAAGTCAGCCTTTTAAATCGCTTCGCACTCTACTCTGCCTTTCTGTGCTGATTCTCACTGAACAATAACAATGGTTTTTTAAAAATTGCGCTATATATTGACTCGAAGGCAATTCTAAATATTTGTAATTCTACACTGACTTGGAATAGGTAAAATTTTGCTGTGCATCAGTTTAACGCAAATGCAGGTGTATGAAAGACCTGTGAGACTGGAATGACCATTTTGGGCTAGCCTGTCAGCAGCACCCGGATGAAAACCCAACTCCAAAGAGGGACGACCTTGACTTATGTTTATCGTCAAGAATTTAAGTCAACAGCTCTACCAGCTAAAAGTATTCTGTCCTTTTACCTGATCGCCAAATCGCCTACCCACGCGACTTTTACTTGTCGCTGCTTTGATCTACTTGTCTGAAATGCCCACCACTTCCACTCGCAGGGACTACAGATGATTGCGTCTATTCCTCTCCCCCGCCCCACTCTGTACGATCTACAATCGTCTTCCGGAAGGGGGAATCAGTGTCTTTTAAATTCCTAATTACATTGGGGAGTTCCCAGGAGGAAGTCCTACTGCGCAGTGTATTAATGATTCATGAGGACAGCCGAGTCCATGCTCGCAAGTAGCCCTTTTTTGTAAACACCCCACTACCTGCTACATCAGCCGTCGCCTAGCCTGACTACTGTCCCAAAGTGAGGCGAACGATTGTTCCAGTGGCAACAAGTGGCGACTGGACTGAAAGTAGTTGCATCTAAAAAATAAGGTGCTTCGATATTTACATATGGCCAGACTAATGGCATTGTTATCGGACCCAACGTTAACAGGTTGGGATAGTCAAGAGCTGAATACCTCAGAGGTGACTCACCAGACTGTGCTGCGTTCAAAACTCTAAGGAAATGCGTATCGGCCCGGTACAGTGACAATGCTTTCCCGCAGACGAGACTGGTAAACTCTTGCCAAAGTAAAAAAATATTCTCAGATCGCTCTAAATGCATGAACCACATTCCAGGTTGTATATGCTCTGCATTGTCGAGTGTGAGGTTTTCAGTAGGTGGCGTAGGTCACAAAATGTTAACCGAAATTCTGAAATGCGTTTTGGATTTGAAAAGATTACTTAAATTGGGTTTTCATATTAATTAACGAGGAGTATGATCTCAACATAATTCAACTTTTTCAGAATGCCGGTTTTTAAACGAACTTCTTTCCGGCCGTCTGCAAAATCTATGTTCTGTAAAAAACTATAACTTAAGTAGCATGAGATTCTCTCATCAATTTTCGATACATATATAAATCCAAATTTATTTCACGGAACGCACACATAAAATATGCATTCTTTTACTGCTTTGGTAGGAAATCACGTCTTTGGTATAATTCGGTTTTAAAAAGCTGTTCCAATTCCGAACTAATTTTGAACCCGACCTGTCGTTGCAGTTTGCATTCAGGGTTTCAAAACTACAAGCTGTATATTTTCCGTGTGCGGAAAAGGCAGGTTATGTAGGGTTCATAAAATTTAGCAGTCGATTTGGGCCATATTATAAACTATACAAGCAACATTAGTAAATTCAGAGACACAATGTTTTATGAACGGGTATTTCGCGGCCTTAAATAATCTCATTGTTAGAAACTTTTTTAAAACCTAAGTATACCCTTTTTCAACTATAAAATTTAAGGAATACGTCATTTTCTAGCAAATAAATAAAAGAACAACTTTTTATATGCGTGTTTTCCATAAGATATATTTGAATTTATAAGGACATCGAAAATCAATGAGAACAATGCATGCTACTTAAGTGGCCATTTTTACAGAGTGTGGCGTTTGCAGGCGACCAAAAAGAAATTCGCTCAAAAGCCGGCATCCTGAAGGAACTGAATTATTATGGGATTATACTGTACGGTGATTAATATTACAACCATATTAAGTAGTCTTTTGGAGTCGAAAACGCATTTCAAAATCTTTCCTATCATTTTATGAGTTAGCACATCTACTGCATCATACTGATTTTCACCAGGTATTATCCCTGGTGGTCTTTTCCGAGTCAGAATACCGGATTTCTAATACGTCTATTTCCGGTTGCCTGAAAAACCATAAAATAAAGAGCAACTACCTGACTAATACGCATTATTCTCATTTAGTTTACGTGCCCTTATAAACTTATATATATTTTATGGAAGACAGACACAAAAGATTTATTCTGGAATTTATTTGGTGGCATATAACATCTTATTCAGATTTCATACTCGGAGAAAATGTAGTTTTCGATTTTATAAAAAATGCCAGTTTCCGCATGATTTTTAACCAGGTCTGCCATAGCACTTACGTTTACAGTTTCAAATTACAACCTGTAACACATCGAAGAGAAGTCTTACATCTATTAGTGCCATTAAAAACATACCATATAAGGCTCATAAAAATTACCAGACAGCACAGAACACATTGTATACTTCACAAGAAACATTAGTAAACGGAAAGCGGTTTGAACCCATTTAAGTAACATTCAGGATCTCAAGAAATTGCATGATTACAAAGTTTTTAAAACGAAAAGCGCCCATTCCGTGAGTATAAAATACGGAAAAGACGTAAGTTACCTCCAAATGAAAGCAAGACATTATCTTTTTTACAGGCTTTCTACAAAATATTTTTTAATTCATAAAGTATCGAAAATAAGTGAAAAATCTCATTACTTATGTACAGGCGACCGGAAAGGATGACGTTCAAAAGCCGACATCCTGACGTGATTGGCGCAATCTTGGGATTACTCTGCCCGACAATCCTTTCTATAAGCCCACCTAGGCGCTCATTTTTAAACAAGACCATACTTCATAATTTCGACTAACCTTTCATGAGAAACGTCACGTGTCGTAGTAAGAGTTCACTGTGGAGAAGTTTCCGCCAGAGACATGGGACACTGGCGGGTTAGTTTCGACGTATTTGTAATCGCCACCCAAGCCATAACTCAAAAATGACCATCCAAGTCACACTAGTTTTTGACACTTCTCGCAAGTCGCCATAGGATCCTCTGCGAGAACTCCGACGTAGTGATCGGGTTCGGTCCTATAATTAGGATAGGGCAATGGGTGACGCTGCTAATTGACTTGTTTCATGATTGGTGGTAACCGACGCGGTGTGTGACCGCGCAGTGCACCTAAAACGGGTCACGTGGTAGATGCGATTGACCAACACAGGAGCCACATCGGATCCTGGCAGGCGTTATCGGATTTGCGCACCATGGCAAATGCCAACATCTCGGGGTGGTGCGATGGCAGACCCAGTTGCCGACAGAGGTTGCGCACATTGGGACTCCTGCGACCCCACATTGATGCTGGTTGAAGGCCTGGTCATTTCCTGTGTGGACCAGGGGGTGTGGAGTGGAGCGCCAAGGTGCGGGCTCGACCGTGCCAGCCACCTGCGGCCTACCCCGCCTCCAGTCTTCTTGACTCTGTTTTGACACCGGGCTCAGGTGGGGAAGGAGAGAGTGTGGTAGACGCTGTGCAAGTCTACTCTCACAATAACCTAATTCATGCTCAAGTCACCGTGCCTGTTTCAACATGTTGTGGAGCACACGGGTTACATCGTCAGCAACGACGGTCGAACTGTTGTGTGACCGCAGCCCATTAACAGACTTCTTGGTTCAACAGTCAACTGGACGCGGACAGACCGCAGTAGCAACGTGTTTGTCGTTCCACTCGTCTACCTCAATATCATTTAGTGATCATTTATGACTCACTACCATTCAATCGTTTGTGGAGGCTCGTGACTGAAGCCTAGGAGGAAAACGGCAAGCTCCCACCTGATCCCGCAATCGAGGTAGATCAGTGGACAACATTCCCAGGCGATTCCCTTATTTCCATGCCAGTCAGGCATGTTTCCAGCGCCTCGTGTCCTTCAGTTATCACAAGCCGAATGAAGCGGTCGCTCCGCCGATCTAGGGAATTGTAGTTCAGGCATTCAGACTAACCGATTGTCTATCATTCTTTATTGTTCTCCAGTTATTTTTCCAGCTTTACTTAAAAAAGATCTAATTATTTTTAAACGTGTCATTCGAATGCTCGCCTCTGCTGCTGGTGTTTCCTATCATCTTTTAGTTGATATCATCGTGCAGGGACACTTCAACTCGGTGGAGCAATTCGCTGACCGAATTCTGAATGACACCGTTCATCCCCTTCATAATGAGTTAATGACTGCGAAATCCTTACGCCCCATGCGTCGATGCTTCCGCCACATCCCTTGCCGCACTTCGGCCTATCCGAATTCCATACTGCCATTTCTATCCCGGTATCTCACCTGCAAAGATGTTGAAAAACAAAAACTCGATCTTGCACCTTAAAGCCCTTTTTTCTTCATATATAACTATGTCCAACTGTCCAGTACCTGTTAATCTCTATGGTAATCAATGTGTACTGGAGAACCGTTTTTGCTGAAAGTTTTGAAAGTTATTTTCAAAATAAAGCATTCCCCTCTCTCGCGCTGCGCCACACAAGCATTACACTGCCGGACGGACTACTGTCCTTGAGATACTCGCGGTCGCATTGCCAACCATTAGATAACAACGCACTGCCTACTATTCTAGCAGACAAGAGTCTATTTACTTGTGGCTCTCTAATTTCCTCAAAAAAGTCATCGCCAACTTGTAGTAGATCTGCCTATTTGAGACTTATAGGGATACCCCATGATGAACCGAACCCCTCGCAGCTGTGCCATACGGCAGCAGAATATCGGCGAAAAACGTGTCTAGACTTTTGGCTAGGACCCGGGCTGTCAAGTATGGTATATTGTACCGGTCTATTTAGTGATCAATAAGAGTAGCTAAACCGGGCCGCCTCGTTGAATCAGGAACAGCCTCTACGAACCAAAGTCATCCTGTTCTTCGGGAATCAAGCGATTTCACAAGTAACCGCTAATATCCCAGCGTCCTTATTGTGTTTCGAATGAACAGTTTACAAACTTCACTCTTGGAAGAAGATGCGATCACTGGAACAAGAAGTTTACTAGCCATATTAAGTGCTGAGACACTCCCTGAGCAGGGGAATCAAGCACATGGGGAGGGCGCGGGCGAGCAACAATCGCACTGGCAGAGAGCCGAATTGCCGAGTATTCATCACGTCAATAACCATCACGGAAGATGAAATTGCGACAGTCAACGGCTCGAACGCCGACTGACGAGTCATCATCGCAATGATTACGACCCCCAGCGGTGATCTGGAGGGCACGCATGTGGTCCCACGGCATCAACGTACTGTAAGTACTGCAGCTTTTGTCCCTCAACTGCCCTTATCTTTGCTTGTATCTGATGATGAGTTCGAGTGAAAGTCCGAAACGAAAGGCCATTAAACTTCCTGTCCCAGTGGTCGCATCCACTTCTTCTGAACCGCCTCCTGAGACTCGCCTGTAGGCTTCTGTCGACTTCAATTTCGGTTTAGACTAGATTTGCGCGTTATCGGTGACGCTAGTTACAAATTGACTAAATGTCATCTATTCATATTGACTCAACTGTGAAAAACTCGGTTCCTCGGTGGGATTCGAACCCAGGACAGAAAAGTGAAGACTCAGTACCGCCAAAGACCTAACCACCTGAGCTACGAGGCCCCGCCGAATGACGCGAGTTCAATCACACATGAATCATATTAATCATTCGAAATCTGTCTAAGCATCTATGAATTACGTGAGCCTAGTAGTCATCTGGTGGATTCTAGGTGAATTACTTAGGAAATCCTGCTTGGGCAGTCAACATACTGTATTACATTTGGTGGATTCCAGACGTTGAAGTAGGTTGGACAGGTAACTTAACCCAAACGGGATTAAACCCGCGTCGTCCGGCGGGGCCTCATAACACAGGTGGTTAGAGCGTTGGCGGTACTAAGCCTTCACCTTACTGTCGTGTGTTCGAATCCCACCGAGACGCCGAGTTTTTCACAGTTGGGTCGATATGAACTATTAAAAATCTGCCAAAACATCTATAGGTGTCATCTGCTCAAATTAGGCTCAAACCAGAATCACGCTAGTAGGTAACAGACATTTGCGACCAGAAACTGGTCTAACAGAAGATCGCGCGTTTAGAAAAAAGGCTTTACAACTTCAAACACCCGAGAACCACTCCAGAGGTGGAAATAATAGGCAAGATCGGAGAATGAACATGATGGTGGTGGTGGCGGCGGGGCGGTAGAAATGTTTGGCAGGATGAGATACGGAGCAGCGGGGTTAGGCAGTTCATGCTCCCTCAATTCATGCGAAGGGGGGTGGGGCTTCTTGGCGCACGTGGGGGAGGGGGGGAGTTAACGAAATCCAACATTTTTGGGGAGGGGGTGGGGTTGTGAGCGGGCTAATGAGACCTCGAAGAATTGCATGAAAAAAAGAGCGGACTACAGCGCCAAGCGCAGGTGTCTCTGCACCGCGCGTATAATGTCACCCAGAAGGGCTAGCATGGGTTCATAGTAGAGGAATGTCAAGATGGCCCAGCATATACACAGAATCAGACCGATGATGCAAGCGATGATGACCAGGCGTCGAGCGACATCGCTTTTGCTACGGTACTCGTACATGTCACTGGCTCGATAGTCGCTGTAGGCGCAGACAGAGTAGACCAGGGCGGGGAAGGAGCACCAACAGGTGATGGGACAGCAGAAGATGGCGAAGAGGCTGCAGATGGCGGGACACCGATCGAAGGACTGTGTTGGAGCCTGCGTCGTATTGGCCTGCATTTGGCTCATTGAGGGCGGTAGGGTCTGATAGGCCTGGGAGTTGATGGCAGCACTGATGAGGGCGGGGTTTTGCATGCTCACCACATGGTTGCCGGAGTTGGGGCCGCCGGGGTAGCCCGCTGCGACGTGCATATACTCGCCGGGGATCACGTGATTGAGGCCGAGCTGGTGGTGCATCTGGGGCAGGGTGACGTATCGCAGATTGGTGCCCTGCTGCTGTTGCTGAGCAACTGCCAGAGAGCTGGGTACCACACCGTGACCGTCATAGAGGCCGTCTGCCGGTCCTCCCGTCATGCCGGAGACACGAACACCACCCAGTGAGCCGAGACTGCCGTTGTTGTTGCATCGACCTGACTCCATGACACCGTTGGTGTCCACGTTGTTGTCCAGTAGCTCTTGCTGTTGCTCCATATCATAGGACTGCTCCTTGGAGTACATGGTTGACCTGTGAGTGGAGATCAGCAAAGCTTGTACAATATCAGGCTATAGGCTATTCTTCCAGGCCGCCAAAACAAAATTTTTACCTGTTAAAGCCTGACTGTGACAGATTTTAACTGTAATGGTTCTAGACAGGACATTCAAGACAAAACGGAATACCTACAGTAGACGGGCTAACTCATAAAATGTCCAGCGAAATTCCTAAATGCGTTTTCGTTTCAAAAGGATTAATCAAGAAGGGTTTTAAAACTGATCATTATGCAGCATAATTCTATCACAATTCAGCTACCTCAGGATGCCGGCTTTTGAATGAACTTCTTTTAGGCGGCATGAAAGAACTACACTCTGTAAACAATGACTACTTAAGTAGCATGCATTTTCTCATTGATTTTCAATGCCTTTAAAAAGTCAATTATATTTCTCGGAAAACATGCATAAAAATATTCATTATTCTACTCATTCGGTGGAAAATTACGCATTATTTCAATTTTATACGCGAAGGAAGGGTATAATTTGGTTTTAAAAAAGTTTCTAATTGTGAGATTTTTTTAACACCGTGAAATGGACGTTCATAAAACGTCATGTCTCTGCATTTATTAGTGTTGTTTTCAAATTTAACAATATGGCTTAAATCCACTGCTAAATTCTATGAACCTCATTGATCTCCTCTGAATACTGTAGAGAAATTTACGGGTTTCCGTACACGCAAAATATACGACTTGTAGTTTGGAAACTCGGCAGGTCGAGTTCAAAAATATTCGGGAACTGGAAAAGTTTCTTAAAACCAAATTACACTCTTTCTTCGAGTATCAAATTGGAAGACGTCACTTTCTACCGAATGAGCAAAGGAATTAATACTAGTATGCATGTTTTTCTTAAAATATAATTGACTTTTTAAGGACATCGAAAATTAATGAGAAAAATGCTTGCTACATTAGTTGTCATTTTTTGCAGAGAGTGGTTCCTGCATGCAGCCGGAAAGAAGTTTATTTGAAAGCCGACATCCTGAGGTAACTGAAACATTATAGAATTATGCTGCAGGCTGACTAGTTTTACAACCCTACTTAATTAGTGTTTTCGAAACGAAAACACACTCCACACTACATATGTAGTCATTTTTTACAGAATATGGTTTTTGCATGCATTCGGAAAGAGGTTCTTTCGAAAGCCGGCATCCTGAGATAGCTGCATTATAATTAAAGAATTATGTTGCAGGCTGACTAGCTCTACAACCCACCTTAATTAATCTTTTCGAAACGTAAAGGCATTTCGGAATTTCGGTTGACATTTCATGAGTTAGCCCACCTTCTGTACATTCTCTCTACCAATCAGGCCGGACCAGCAAACGTCACCTGGTAAAGTATTAACCTCAACCTTCAATAGACCCAATCTCAAATACTGGACTTTCCAGATACAGGTTGACTATGGCAGATAAGCCATGACCGTGGTGTCTTATCTAGAAACCAGGAGTTTAAGACAACATATTAAGAGCTCATGGACGTTTCGACACCTTCGCTATTTAAAATACCCAAACAGGTTCCAGAAAGTGTATATAAGCCGTCATTGATAGTCTAAAGGAGCAAGAGTAATATATTTGACTAATTTACCTGTTGAACCCACACACTTACACACCGTACGAGCAATGTGATATTGCGCACGTTCAAAAATGTCTCGCCAGCCAATCAGGTTATAGAAGTAATGGCGTTTATGGTATATGGACTAAAATCTTTAATGTGCACTCACGTAATTACTTACCCTGCCTTGAGGAAATTCTCTTGAAAATAACCTCCGTTTACCTAACCTAGCGGATATGGAAACCTACTATTATTGAGACCACTTGCTTTACTGTCATCTAACCACACAAGTTAAATTAAGATTCAAGCTGGACTGCGAGGTTACAGCCTATCCAGGCTCTTTACCACGCATTAAACGAAAGTTCTATGTCAAGTCACCCACTGAGTCGGATTTCGTCTCCAATCAACCAAACAACAACTGGTCTCTAACATATGACAGAAGAAGAGGCTGGTTCAATGTGGACCTTTATCGCTACACAAAAAATCCAGCTCGTTTTCAAATTGTCGCAGTGTGCTATAAATTGTGGCATCGCAGACTCCCAAATAACAAGGCCATCAAGTTTTTCCTTGGACAGAGATTGAGGCTGCAGTAGTCACTTTTCAATGTGGCCTTTAGAGAGAAACCAGCGTCCTTGCAAGGCCCCACTTGATGAAATCCCGTCCAACCGGCAGCGTGCGTAAACGCGGGTTTTACGTCCGCACGGCGGCTGCGCCATCTCCAATCATCTGAACCTCGTCTCATCATCTGAACACGATGGCCCCCGGGGAGGTACGGGTGCAGTAGATACCGCAAAAAGCCAATAAATGCGTAAATCCGTACTACCACCGTACAGGACAGATGGCCCGCATCGGGAACGTCAGACAAACCAGCTAGCACCACGTCTGATGCCAATATGTAGGTACAAGCACATGGCCCAATCAGTGGCCCAATCTCATTGATAAACTTAATTTCCCAGCTGGACATACCCCAAAGCCGGACAAAACATAGTAGAATCATCGTCTTTCCCGCACCAAAATTGACGAGCACCAGTCCAACGTGCTTCACGCACTTTTGTGTCAAATTTCTTTAAATTTCCAGACAGTCTGACGCATCGGTCTCTGCGCCCCCCAGTGTGCGACGCGCCGGAAGGCGAATAAACCGAAAGAGCCGGAAGAACAGCAATGTGCCAGTCACCTGCAGAGCGATTGCGGCGAGGACGTAGTTTGGCCCTCTGCCAAAGGTCACGATGTCTAGCTCAGGACACCAGACATCCACCGGAGACTCGTTTCTTGGCCACCTTAATAGCGAGCGCCGGAGGTGAATCTCGTCCAGAGGGTGCGATGGAAGTCACAAAGAAGGGTCCCGCACCCTAAATAGTTAATTAATCCCGTCTCTCCCTTTCCGCTCCTGGCAGCTCATTGGAATGTCTTCAGACAACGGTATAGAGAAGGACCCCACTTAACTGTCAGTAGACTGTGGATCGTGTCATATGTGATCTATGGTAAAGGGAGTTTTATGGGTGGGGCAGCACGCTAGACAGTAAACTGACAAAGTGCAGGAAAGCCCAGGAATTGCCTGGATTTATGCGGAGAGTCATATCCTACGCCATTGTACGACAACTAAAATAAGAGGGGTAATTAAACAACAAACAAAAAGCAAATCTCAAACAATAGCAAAATTTGCGTTATGGTTTGAGGTCATGGGAAGTAAACGTTGTTAGCAGTGTAATTTCTGCAACAGCCTACAAATGCATGCCAAGACAAAACCCCATACGACACGATTCACAGTCCACTGACAGTTAGGTGGGGTCCTTTTCTATGCCGTTGCCCGTCTTCAATTTGATAATGACAGCAGTTGCCTCGCACGTATGTAGGTAAATGCGACTGAACCAGAATGATCTGGAATGGGGAGGAGCTAATGTGAATCGATGGATAATTATTCTTTGCAGCAACTAAGACTGAAAGGAAGGCTGTGGTCGAGAGTATCAGAGGGTCACATAGTTTGCAGGTTATAACAGGGGGCATCCACAGACGCGTGAAAGTCGACCATTTAAGTTGGTACTTCGTTAGACTAGGGTTGTCAACCACTTCAGGGACTGACGGTAAGATGTGGTTATGCAGCCCCACCTGATGGACTCAATAGTGTTGGAGTTGCAGTTAAAGGGTTAGGGGAACTATTTCTCAACGACTCAAAGTACAACCGCGCATTCCCAGTAGCTTTTCTTTTGCATACAAGTACTTGACCTCGCCGCCTGTGAGTTCCCCGGCCCCACCCGTAAAGTCCGTATTGCCAACGGTCCGTATTACACGTGGCTGGAGTTTGTTTACTTCAGACGAAGCTAAATAACCGTATCTGACCTTTACTATGAAACTGCTGAATTTCATTGGCATCTGAAAGTTTTATTGCATTTCGCAAACTTATAAAGTGGTGTTAGCTGGGAGCGGCAGTTAAAGTACTTTCCTGATTAAGACAGCCCTCAAGGCCTGAACCTCGCTTCCTGGTGGCTGTACAGCCTGCGAGACCGCGGTGGAGAAAGAAGGGCGTTTTCTACTGTATCAGAACGCATTCTGCCGGTACTGTCGCCGGTGGGCCGCGGATAATTAGCCGTCAGACACTAGGGCCCGCATAATTTTCAACAATACTTCGTCGTAGGCCGCGCGAACGAACCGGATAACCAGCAGGTATGTCGACAAGTAGGAGCCGTTTGCGCTCGCAATTTGCCGCTGGCCGAGTCTGCCTGAATGAACCCCATCGCAAGTACAGTGAGTGACCGGTCTCACGAAATGTTTGCTGAAATTCTGAAATGCGTTTTCGATTAGGAAGGATTCTCTGGTCGCGGTTGTAATACTGATTATCTTGCGGCATAATCCTATAATATTTAGGACTCGGCAGGATGTCAGCTTTTGAAAACACTGCTTTTCATTCTCCTGCAGAAACCGTACTCGGCAAGAAAATACTATTTATGTAGCATGCATTTTTCACATGGATTTACGATGGTCATGCATATTCTATTATATTTTATAAAAACCATAAGCGGAGATATGTTTTCTTTCAGTCAATTAATAGAGACTCACGTCTTCTTTATATTTTATACTCAAGGAAGGAGTATAATTAGGTTTTAAAAAGTTTTTTAATTGCCGAATGATTTGGAGCCTGACCAGTCGTTTTACCGGTTGTTTGATAGAGAATCATGTCATCTTTATATTTTATATCCGAAAAAGGATTATAATTAGGCTTTTAAAAAGTTTTATATTCTGATATTTTTTAAGACCGTAAAATGTCCACTCATATAACATCGTACCTGTATTTTTACCACCGCTCCCCATTAAATGTACAACACAGTCCGTATCCATTGCGAAATGTTATGGACTCTGTGCGATATTTTTTTAAAGACGAAGAAGAATATGTGATTTTCTTTACTCGGAACGCATGCACCTTGTAGACTACGCGCTGGTGCAACGACTGATCAGGCTCCAAATAATTCGGCAATTAGAAAACTTTCTAAAACCTAATTATACTCCTTCTTCGGGTATAAAATATAAAGATGACGTCATTCTCTATCAAACAACTGAAAGAATGCATATTCTTGTTTGTGGTTTCTATAAAATATATTTGAATTTGCAAGACCATCGAAAACCAGTGAGAAATGTCCATGCTAATTAATTAGTCATTTCTCACTGAGTACGGTTTTTACAGGAGATTGAAAAGCAGTGTATCCAAAAGCTGTCATCCTGCCAAATCCGAAATAGTATAGGGTTATGCCGCATGACAATCAGTATTACAACCGCGCCCAAGTAGTCCTTCCTAACTGAGTACGTATTTCAGAATTTCAGTCAACATTTCATGAGATCGCTCACTCACTGTAAAAACAGGTAGGACTTGCGGTTTGGCTATAACAGAAGTCAGTGCGGAAGACGACATACAAGTACGCCTGCCGGTCGACGTGTAAATCGAGGGTCGGTACAGGACAGGGAGGGGCTGAGGCGTGTGCTAAAAACGAACCTCCAAAGGGGGGAAGGAGGGGGCAACGAGGTCACCAGTGAAGCCTTGTGTGCTGAGATTGAGAGGCCTTTTAGGCACGCTTGAAACCCCCAGAACTGCGCACTGAGCCTAAACGGACTGCGCCAGGGTCGAGTAAGTGTGTGGCGTTGCGAACTGGCCACCCCTGCGTTTCGTGCAGATGATTTGCTGCAGAGATCTCTACTGTCCCCCCCCCTCCCCACCTTTTGCAGAAGGCCTCCTCCCTCGCACGCAAGCCAGAATATTTTAACGAAGGACTTAGCTGCACATACTGAACTATAATGGAACCGACAAGGGGGCTGTCGTTGATGTTTGCCGGGCCAAAATGGACGGAAGTGATCAGAGGATCCATTAGAGGGGCACGGATAGTGGGGCGTTAGCCGAAAGAAAGAAAAAAAAATGTAGCGACATTTGTAAGTTAGCCGGAGGCTATTTTGCATCCCATCAGTCCATTTTCACGCCGAAATTTAATAGTGTTTAGTTTTTTCTAGTTGCAAGTTCATCGTACCTGTGTGCGCGCGTATGCCTCTGTTTTTAGTTCACGATGGTGGTCAGGGTTAGGACTGGCTGAGTTGAGGGCTAATAAGTTTTACACAATGATTTGTCAGTTATCCGCATTTTCCATCAGTACTTCACTCCTCCACATACATATAGGCAGGATAATACTACCGACAAAGATAAGGGAGATTAGAATGGCCATTTCTGAGTTATTGGTCGTCGTCAGCCAGTCATACCCAACGTCGAAGTGTCAAACACCTGGGGCTCGATCCCGCGATTTGTTGGTTAGAAGTCCAACGACTCTAACCACTGAGCCATGGACTCGCTGTCCTGTCGATTGAGATCGGGAACATACAATGGTAGAGGCGCGCTCACCGATCATGTTACGGAACTCACTCGTCCCGTTGTGCCGTAGTGCTCCCTCTTTCGAACCCAACTAGCAGCCGCACAGCAGCGCGTAATATTACGACAGTTTCTCAAAAAAATTACGCCAATGGAAAGCGCTCAAGGAGGGCAGCAAGTCTTTCTACGAGTATGCCCCAGACGATAGGAACCCGTGCGACTTTCCTTGGAATCCATCCGCAAAGATTCGGGAAAGATAGACGACTTTTTAATTTTATGATCTTAAGTGGTGTAGGCCTTAAAGACTGACGGAACTTTACACAGCTACCATATGAGAAGGGAAAAGTGATGCAGTTTCAAAAAAGGAACAAAAAATAACATCATTCGCCCCCCCCCCCCGGACAAAGGGGGTCGGGTTGTAGTCTAGGAGAAAAACGGACCCCACTGAGAAGATGCTATCAGTGCTTAAGGGTGGAGCTACCTCTAGAGCTCCTGTCAAAGCACAGATAATGCCAACAGATAAGACGCTGCAGCATCTTATGGAAATGTGATACTGTTAGATTTGTGAAAAAAATCGAGCCGCCCGGCTGCCGATAAAAGTGTTACTTGGTGGACACAATTACAACACTCTTAAGAGGTTATAACACCAACTTACAAGGAGTTGTAAAATTTTGACAGAGAACTCTGTAGCGTTTTCGAATAACTTCCAAACGGAAAGAATTGCAGCAGGTGAGATAGCGGTGCGGTTCGATAACTGCCCTCAATTCAAGTCCATACCACTAAAACTGGTCAAATTGTGTTGACAGTCTCAATTTCGGAAACACGTATGTTCCTCCAGATGTTCCACTTTAGTTGATTAAAACATGACTAAAGACAAACTATTCATTCGCCAAAAATACTCCCAACAACTGAATGGAGCCTCTATGGCTTTCTTTCCGAAGTTACAACAGAATGATCAGATGCTACGACACATCCATCGGGGAACTTGACGTGAAGGTCGCGTTATGCAGACGCGGAAGTTCCCCGCAACATTATTAACTCAACTTGTTTAGGTATACATCTAATTAATAATTTCAGGAATTATTAAGTATATGGCATGGAGTTAAGTGTCCAGGATATGACTTTCCAGAGTCAGATCTGAAATTCAAATAAATATTTCACTCAAAGACAACCAACTACTTTGGAAAAATCCCGTTATGCTCCGGATACTGAATTCCAAGTTCCCCTCTTAATAATTTCCGAAATTATTTGCTTGGTAGTTCCCTGGAGTTTATATGCCGGAACGCTAGCGGAGGGCAATGGAAGCCTTATATCTCCCAACTGCGCCATTCAGCAACATACACATAGGAGAGACATGTGTCTGGGCCTTAGACACAACCTATGTTGGAAGTACGATAAAACCCTTGTCATATATATGTACACAGTACATGTGCTATCTCATGAAATGTTTTCGACTCGAAATGTTTATTACCATACAGTACAATCCTAGTATTGTACAGTAACATCATGATGCCGGCTTTTGACATATTTATTACCATACAGTATAAACCTAGCATTGTGCAGTTGTATCAGGCTTTTGAATGAGCCCTTTTTTCCACCGCCTGCCAAACTGCACTGTTAAAAATGGCTATTCTAGTAAAGTACGTTTTTTCGTTATGTTCACTTGGTAGCAATTTAAGTCTTCTTCAAATTTTCTACTTGAAATAAGAATATCTTCAGGTTTTAAAATTTTTTCTCGATTTCTGACTAATATTTTGTCCCACCTACTGTGACACTTGATTTAGGGTTTTCAAACTACATGCAGCATTCATAATGCTAAAACAATATCCCAAATTTCTCTACGGCATTACAAAGATGCCATAAAGCAATCACAACACTGTAAAATGGATGTGGATCGGGTTATGTGCTTTATATGTAACATTAATAAACGTGCTGATGTGACGCTGTATGAATGGATACTTCACGGTCATAAAAATCTCGTGATTAGAAACTTTTTAAAAAGCGAAGGATGCGCCCCTTTAAGGAATTCTTTTCCACATATTTTCTATATAATATATTCGAATCCATAATGACATCAAAAATCGATGGGAAAATCATGTTACTTAGACAATCATTTTTACAGACTGCAATGCTTTCAGACGTCCGGATAGAAATTTGTTCAAAAATCGGCATCTCGAAGTAACTGAGATATCTTGGGATTGTGCTGCATGCTAATTAATGTCACAACCCTACTTAAGTAATTTTTTCGAATCCAGCAAAGATTTCTGAATTTCGCTTAACATTTCATCAGATACCACACCCACATATGCATCTATACAGTTCACTTACACACATTTTCAAAAACAGATATATTCCGAGAAGTATATTTGACAAGAAGGTTAACATCTTAGGAAATATGCAACGTTTCTTGTGAAAATCCTCTAGGCGCCATCCCCCGACCCTCATCAGACAGCATCAAAACGGCTAGCTTTGTAACTGTCTCTAACTAAAAATTATGTGCTCCACTATGGTTTTTGCTCTGCAATGCCGTATCTGCTGCTGCATGTACTAGGGACCCCCGAAGGTCGCTTCGCCAACCTAACAGTTCAAATGCAGGTAATCCTTAAATGAAAACGGTCGGATCTTATTTCGTAGCCGTACCTGCAGCAGACATGCCCCAGCCTAACCCCAAACCCTAACTCCAATCTCTAACCCTGGCCTGACCCCTAACCGGTACGGCTACGAAATGAGATCTTGCCATGAAAATTACCCAATCGGTATGGGAGAACTGCTGTTCAAGGGTCCCCGAACGGGACTGCTGAGTTGAATGCAATGTGGTGTGCTGCCTACTATGGAGCCTTCTTGCGTTTCTCCAGACATAAACCCGAGTTAGAAGCGGTTGGAATCAAGCTGTCGGTCCACTCACCCAAAGACGAATACAAAGGCCGGGGGTTAGTAACAGTTAGGACTGAATACGGGCCCGTAATGAGTTCGAGTGGGGTTCCAGTACATTCCCAGGATAAGCGGCGTGTATTCTCGGCTGAAAAGTGATGCGAAAAGCCGGTCCTTTTATCCTTAGTTTATTTATTTCGAAGGGAGGTGCTAAAATGCCAGCACTCGTGACAGTTCTTTCAGACGTTTGCGTGGTTCCTCATGCAGCACACTAACCCTCAGGTTTACAGGTGCTCTCTGTTGGCAAAGTTAACTCGGCATCTGAATGCGCAAGGAGTTCTTCTTGATCAGAGTACCCTTCAAGGTCCTACAGACTGGAGATCAGAGCTGCCACAGTGACGTCCAAAGACGGCAAAAGAATATACTAAGGGACTTCATGTGACCGCATGACCCTGGAAATGGTGGCTCATGTCCCAAAATGCATACATAGACGGATCTACAGTGAGTGACCGATCCCATGAAATGTTGCCCAAAATTCTGAAATGCGTTTTCGATTAGGAAGGATTACTTAGGTGGGGTTGTAATATTGATTACCTTGCGGCATAATCCTATAGTACTTCAGACTCGGAAAGATGGCGACTTTTAAATGCACTTCTTCTCAATCTTCTGTAGGGACCTTACTCGTAAAAATTACTAGTTAAGTAGCAAGCCTTTTTCACACTGATTTTCGATGGTCTTATAAATTCAAATATATTTTATAAAAGCATGCTTTCTTTCGCTCGTTTGATAGAAAATCACGTCATCTTTATATTTTATACTCGAAGAAAGAGCACAATTAGGTTTTAAGAAAGTTTTATAATTCCCGAATAATTTGAAGCCTGATCAGCCGTTGCATTGGCGCTTAGTGAATTCAGTCTACAAGATGCATGCGTTTTGCGTAAGGAGAATCATATATTTATCTATGCCTTAAAAAAGATGCCATATTGAGTCCATAAAATTTGGCAATGGATGCGGACTATGTTGTACATTTCATTAGGAGCAGCAGTAAACGAAGAGGTACGATGCCGTATGAATGGACATTGTACGGTTTGAAAAAACCCCCTAAGTAGAAACTTTTTCAAAATCTATTTATACTCTTTCTTCGGGTATAGAATACAAAGATGACGTGATTCTCTATTAAACGAGCGAAAGAAAGCATATCTTTGTTCATGCTGTTATAAAATATATTTGAATTTATAAGACCATCGAAAATCAGTGTGAAAAAGGCATGCTACTTAAGCAGTCATTTTTTACCGAGTAAGGTCCCTACAGGAGGTTGAAAAGAAGTGCATTTAAAAGCCGACATCCAGCCGAGTCCAAAATGTTATAAGAGTATGCCGCAAGACAATCCGTAATACAGCCCCACCTAAGTAATCCTTCCTAATCGAAAATGCATTTCAGAATTTCGGCATAACATTTCATGAGAGCGGTCACTCACTATAACTGCATTCTGTCAATGTTAAACCGGCGCGGACTAACGTAAGCAAGCTGGAATTCGGTAGCTTTCATGCGTCCGTCAATCACATTAAACTTGTTTGTACTATGCATGTGAGTTTTAGGTGTTTGCTAGTATGTCCAGCAGGTTCAGGAAGTGAAAGTACAACCGGTTAAAATACGGCTCCTAACGTGTATACAGAATGCGGGTGTGAAGAATAACCAGGAGGGTGGAGACGGAGGAACGGTCTTCGCAGTTGAGAGGCTAATCCACGTACACTGTCACCTAGTCAATTAACGACATCCAAACAGATGACGCGTCTGTTGCTATGCCACATTAACGCAGGTGGGGGGCTTTGAAATGACTACCTTTAAGGGCTGGCAAATAAACAGTGCGACCGCGTTAGAACGGGTCGTGACTAAAACGCCAGAGCTGCTTAAGCTTGTAACTTTCTAATCTGCGAACTGAAGAGATTGTGCGGTCAGAAGGACGATGAACACCGGAGCACTTAGGGGGTAACTTAACCTAACTAGACTTGTTAATATACCTGACCGTAACCGACAGGACAACGTGCTCGTGGCTCAGTGCTTATAGGCGTCAGACTTCTAACCAGCAGGTCGTGGGGTCGAGCCCGGGGTGTCGCACACCTCGAGGGGTTGGACATGGCTGGCTGACGATGGCCAGATGAGCCAGAAGTGGCCATTCCAGCCTCCCTCGTCTATGTCGGTAACGTTATTCCGCCTATACCATGCGCCGCTGTGAAGCTGCTGGCGCGAATCGTGATTGAGCCACAAGGCACAATGGGACGAGTGTCGCAATTGGTGAGCGCCGATCTACAATTTTTGACTTAACTGTTTGACGATACAAAGAGGTTTTGGCAGATTTTGAATAGTTCATATTGACCCAACTGTGAAAAACTCGGCGTCGCAGTAAGTCAACGCTCTAACCATCTAAGCCACGATGCCCCGCCGGACGACGCGAGGTTAATCACATTTGGGTCACGTTACCCAAACAACCTACTGCAACGTCTCGAATCACCCAAATCTGATACAGTAAGTTGACTGCCTAGGTAGGTTAGAGCGTTGGCTGTACTAAAGCCTTCCTTAATTGTGTGAGTTCGAATCCCACCGAGGGGCTGATATTTTCACAGTTGGGTCATTATGAAATGATGAATAAACACAAAGTCTTTTAGAAGGCGGCTACTGGTTTCCTTAAGACGGCACCTAAACGGGCGTACAAACGGCGACTAGGGCAGGACGCTTCCACAACTGACCGCCAACGTCAGTAGAGTGCCCACGGCATTTATTTGTACAAACCCCTTAGCTATTGTTAGCTGACAAACATTTCAAGGCGAATAGCTGACAAGCAACACGGGTGCTAGAGGCCATACCAAAAAAGAACCTAGGTCATTTGCCGAATTAAAAAAGATGACTTGGACTTCGGCCCTGAACACTGCGGCTGAAGAACTCTGGGCCCAAAAGGTATCTTTCACAGTACACCAGTTAACAGAAAGGCGTAGACCAGGCGTGAAAAAAGTGAGCCAATAAGCCTACGAGTAGGATCGACCAATGGGAGACAAGCACAGGCTGATGCGCAAGGGTGGGAGTGGGTAATTGAAGCGCGGACGGAGGCGTGACAGCGGCGCAGGTGTGATTGCGCAGAACTATTTTGCAATTTTTCATAAGGCATGATTGTGTGGACGCGAGTGGTCAGGTTCAGCCGACCGAAGAGTTCCGGGCAGAAATAATTCGCGTTCCGGAAACGCCGTGAATCGGCTTAGGATAGGCAAACGAACTCACAAGGTCATGTGTGCATGTGTGTGTGTTCTGAGCCGAAATCAAGGCCTATTGCAAAACCGAATAACATAAGTCCATAAAGTCAAAACCCTTCACTTCGTATTTTTTTTTCAACGTATTCGGATCATGCTTAGTTTAAGAAAACAAAATCTCGTGGAAAATTATTCGATTCCTGAAAGGAGTCTTCGCAGCTAATCCTTAAGTTAAAATGGAAATTAGGCTCTCCTGGTCCCAAGTGTAAACGAAATGTGGGCAATGAAAGAAACGTAAGCCGAAAGGGGATACCGAAATCGTTAATGGGAAATGTAGTCGGGAGTGAGACGCAAAAGGCAACCTGATGTGCGACAAATCTGCCGCGAAATTTAAGGAAGCCTAGAATCCTCTGCAAAAGACCTGGCTGATAAGACACGCGGGCACCAATACCGAACACCTAACAGTAAACCTAATCGTAACTTGAAAAGTAAGCCTAATTCATAACGTAATTATAACCTTAACGTTAAATCTAAACTCAACACTAGACATAACCCTAAACCTACCACAAACCCTAGTCCTAGCCCTAAGCCTAACCTTAATCTTGACCCAAACCTTAACCCTGACCCTAAAGGCAACCCTACCCTAATCCAACACACCCTAACCCAAATCTTAACACTAAACGTAAACCTCGGCCGCCATCCAAACCGTAACTCTAACCGGAAACCTTAAACTTAACATAAACACTAACCCCAAACTCAATTCTCAGCCTGACACTAACCCAAACCCTGAAATCAATCCTATCTCTAAACCGAAACATCAGGTCGCCTTTTTCCGTTTTAGCCTTGGCTACTCTCCCACTAACGATTTCAGCGTCCTTCTTTGGCTTACTTTACTTGCAATGCCCACATTGCGCTTACACTTGGGACCAGGACACGGTAACCGGCTCCTAACGGAAATTACAAAATGAGGTAAGTAATCTTGGTTGCAGGACGTTTACTCGGTCTCGTTATCAGAGAAGGGGGCCCAAAAGTGACTTTACAAGTCTTATTTACTATACCGACGAGACAAGCTGGACCGATTGAACTTACGCACGGGCTCTAATGCGCCTGCATATCGACAAACGGTTAGACTTAACAATAATCACCTCTACCAGAAGCCAACTTCCAGAGTGCATTGTGTGCGTTGAACGCGGCAACTATCAAAACCGCTCCAATGTCATTAGTGAATGCTGCTCATAATGCCTGTGAGAACGGCCACCACAGGACCAAGACTATGAATTACCTACGAAGTCTTGAATCATTTTTGTGTTGAACCTCGCCCGTTTAACTATATGTCATGATTAAACATTCTATCCTAGTGGTAGACCGCCGTTATGCAATCGTATAAAGCTACCGCCTTTCTTTTTCTGTGGCTTTGCGGTAAAACGCTGCCAAAGAACAAATGACATCCAAGAGGTAGTCAACTCAGAACCCGACTCGAGACAGTCCGTCAAGACATGGAAGCGGTTCTCAGACCTTCGGTATTGGTCTCCGTAGCTGGGGAAGCGATCTGTTGCCGCGAATCGTCACGCGTGGAGGGGTACAGTCCGTGACGTTATCAAGGCCGACTAGATCAGACATGATTGCAGCCGTACCACGTACAAGCAAGTAATAATAAATAATCGCGATGAGCATACAAAGGGGTACCCAAAAAACGAAGATTATTTTCTACAGCCAAGTGCATTGATAGTGTTGTCTTCTCCTTGGTAACCCTACTAGACATCACTCATGCTCAGGCGACTAAGCAGCGTTTATGAAAACATCGCATTGGAGTGAGTGATTGTTTTACTAAACTCCCTTCGAGCGGTCTCGGTGATTTTTGCACGGTCAGTGAAAGCAAGCCTGAAGTGCATGATGGTTTGTTTTTTCAACATTAAGGGTGTCTTACAGGTAAAATTTGCTCCTTATGGCACCAAAGTGAACCAACACTATTGCCTGCAAGTGTTGAAGCGATTGCCTGAGACAGTGAGAAGAAACGCGACCTGAATTGTGACGATCGCGGGATTAGCTGCCTCAACAGGACAACGCGGCTGCCCACACAGCGTCCAAAATTAACCAGTTTTTTGGCAAAACGGCATGAAAACGGTTTTCCACCCGTCCCTTCCCTCTGTTGCCGTCCTATCTAGCCCCTGGGCATTTTTATTCTCAAAAATGACGAAAAACCTGTGGGAAAGTGTTTTCAGAGCACAGAAGAGGTCAAGAAAAAGTCGCTGGGGACATATAAAAAACGTTTCAAACAGCGGAAAACCCGTTAAGACAGGTGCGTACCGTCTAATGGACAGTTCTTTTTTAACATGTTATCTTTAATAAGAATTTTAATAAACAATTCTCGTCGTTTTGGGTACCCCCTCGTGGATAGGCAAACGACAGTCGATTATTGTGGGTCTAGGAAATGAACGTGGTGAACACACTGTCGAAGGGAGCATTTCCGAAGTCGATGGTCGAATTCAGACGTCTAGCTAACGAACCTAAGCGGCGACCAGGTGTGCGTGGATTTCAGGTGGGGAAGGGAGGAGGCGGTTACATTTCAGGCCTGTCCGACAAGCGAGCAGGGAGGGAGGATAACACCAAAAAAGGCTGCATGTAAAAACCACACTCTGCAAGAAATGACTACTTCTGTTGCATGCAGTTTTCTCACCGATTTTCGATGTCCTTAAAAATTCAATCGTATTTCATGGAAAACATGCATAAAAATATTCATTCATTCATTCATTCGGTAGAAAATTACGTTTTCTTCCAAATTTTATTCGAAGGAAGGGCATATTTCGGTTTTCATAAACTTTCCCCATTCCCGAATGATTATGAAACCGGCGCGCTGTTACAACTGCATTCAGGGTTTCCAAACTACAAGCCGTATAGTTTCCGCGTACGGAAAACCATACATTTCTCTACGGTATTCAGTGGAAACCATATGGGGTCCCTAAAAAGTAGCAGTGGATTTGAGCCATATTGTAAACTTTACAAGCCACATTGGTAAACGCAGAGATATGACGATTTATGAACGACCATTTCACGGTATTTAAAGATCCCACAATTAGAAACTTCTTTAAAACCGAATTATGTCCCTCCTTCGAGTATAAAATTAGAAGAAGACGTAATTATCTACCGAATGAGCAAAAGAATAAATATTATTATGTATGTTTTCAATGAAATATAATTGGACATTTAGGGGCATCGAAAATCATTTCATGAGTAAGCCTATCTACTGTATGCGGAGACCAGATACGCATGGATTTCAAGTGGGAAAGGGAGGAGGCGGTTACATTTCAGTCTTGTCCGACAAACGAGCAGGGAGGGAGAATAGCATACACACAAAGGCGTACGGACAGCCGAATGCGAATCCGCAGGGGGTACGCTTAAGGGAGGATCGCCTAACGATGAGAACTAAGCCGGACGTGACTCCCTTCCCCCTGTTAATAAACTGGGTCTAAACATCGACTGCGCCTTGACATCACATAATCTGGGCACAAAGCGGTACTCGAGGAGACCACGCCCCCGCCTCCAGTCAGGTCAAATCATCGGTGTGAAAATACCCGATCGCAGCTGACCGAGCATGAGTTGCACATAAATTCTAAGCTTCCGCATTTTGTGCTGTTCGGATCGCTAGGTAGAGGAAGGTGATGGGCGCTGGGTGAGAGCAGTTCAATTTGGTCACCTCGCCTCCTTTGGTTGGCTAAGTACGGTAGGTGGCGTGACTCATGAAATGTCGTATAACGCAAGCCGAGTGCTACTTTTTCCGTTTATTGGATTGATCTGAGGAGCAGAAGTCCTGTTAGCAAAAGAGAAATCATTTCCGTCAGATATGGTTATGTAGCCCCAGCTGAGGTAAACAAACCCCAGCCGCCTGCCAAACGGGACCGGTGGAAATAGAGGTTTTTGCAGGTGGGACCGGGGAACACACAGGCGACGTGGTCAAACAAGTGTACGCAAAATAAAAGCTATTGGGGATGCGCGGTTATACTTTGAATGCCTGAGAAATAGTTACCCTAACCCCTAACCCTTAACACTAGCCCTTACCCTAACCCTTAACCGCAGCCCTAAGCCCTAACCCAACAGTATTCTGTCCATCAGGTGGGGCTACATAGCCACATCTTACGCTCATTTCAATCGAGTTTCGTTAAAGGAAAACAGAATAGGCTCAAGCGAAGTCGGAAGCTTCCCGATATCCAAGTAATTTTCTACGCTACTGCATATCGCAGGCCAAAACCTCTTGTTTGCGTTTATTGTGCTATAAGGCCACATTGATACAAGCAAGAAAAGTGTCGACACCGTCCCTTCTGGAACCGAAAATCAGATGGGATGATATATAAGGAATAACACAGTTTTAAAGAATCAAGGGGCGAATCCAATTCTAAACATTCTGTTTTGCGAATTTATGGCGTTTTCTGCCGTAAAACGCAGTGACAAACCTGCCTGTAGTACTTCGTTCTACCACACTGAGACCTGAAAGGCGTAAACAAACATACAAGGGGTACCCATGACATGTTGCTACTTTTTTGTGTCACGCCGAACGTTGAGGCAATTTCTATCTGCAGTCGACTACGAACGGATACGGAAATTACCAGCCAAAGGGCTGCCGCGCAAGTTGTCAGCTAGTAGTTTTAATATTGGCAAGGTCACTCTTTAGCGAAGTATTAATGATAGAGCTGTGCCCAGAAACGTACAGTGCTGCCCAAAACGGTTCACGAGTAGCAAGACGACGATTTTATTCGTCATACAGCAAAAAGTATCATTTTATGCATGTTTAACTCGAAGGCCCGATGGCTAACTCATGTAGGTTCGGATTACTCGAGCCTGGAGTTGGAGTTTGATTAGCTGATGACGATAAATGGACCAGAAACTGACATTTCAGCCTCCATCAGCCCTGTTGGCAGCCCTCCCACGGCATCAATGCAGTCATTGTTACCGCAATGCTCTGTCTGGACGCAAACGGAGCGCGCGGTCTGCCAAATGGGATTTCATCTGGATGCGGCAGTAACGTGCGCGGGGGGGGCATCAGCGTCTAGACACCAGCCCCACGGGTTGTTGTTCCCAGCAGACAAATACGGCCGCGTGAAGGGAACAAAGCCCCCCAGGCGCAGAAATCACACTCACGTGGTGATACAGAGCGACAGACAGGCGACCGTCCTATGTCCGTCGTCCATGGACCGCATGAATCACCACTACCACGAAAACGGGCAGTTTTCATGAAGACTTGCGGTTCTATAGTGGGCGCGCAAACGGGAGCACAGTAATTCGGGCCCGAAGGAGTACTTTGGTTTTAAGGGGCGCGCGGGGCTGGGAAAGGCGGGGGTGAGGAGACGCCGTAGCCGTATATGCACTGCCCCGCTCTGAGTCATCCAGTGCCCCGGAAGACATGGCAGTAGCCTGCTTCCTCTAGTGTAACGAGCATGCGGGTAGCGACCACAGGCAACAGACCATTTACGCTAGAGACTACGCAAATCACGTCCTGGGTTAGTGAGAATTTCGCTGCCCTCCCTACCTGCACAGTGGAGGTCGTTAGGGCTGGCGGCCCTGTGAAGTTTCCGTTTCCCGCCCTTCCCACCCCCTGCCTGAACACCTCTCAGCAGAATAATGATCTCAGTCTGCAACAATGCTCGCCTCACGCAATCCGGCAATCAACTCCGATCAGCGTGCCTGCCTTTTGGCTCAAAGGAAGCCGCTATCACCAACTTCCCCGTTTTCGGCATCCCACTCCCCCCTGCCACCAGTCCGTGCAAGCATTTCCTCTTCCCTACCCTCCTACCCAGCTTTCGCGCTGCTTTTTTGGGAAGTCCCCATTTCCTCTCCGTGCCTCACGTCCTACCTGTTACCGGACTGACGAAGGAACCAGAGGCTCTGCAGCACGCATATTTATCACTATTAGTGGATACTGTCAACATGTCTTTTCGGTCTGGCATAGCTGCTCTCTACGCAAGTATCATCATTAGTGCGAGTTTCATCGAGAACAGGAGTCTGATTATTCCAACGCACCATCAAAATACGCTCGGGATGTCGTCTCATCAGCGCCTGGACATGCTGACCTCATTCCTCGCCAGCCGTGAAGGTTTGAAAATCTTACTAAATGTTCTCCGAAGTGTCTTACTCGTTTGTGTGGGAAGTTCGATTGAAAAAATGTCTACCGACTGCAAGAATGTAGAGCGTCAGCATCCTGAAAGCTTAAAAAGAGAAGAAAGAAACATCACTAATTTGATTTATGGTGTGATTTACGCTGGGGGTTTTCCTCTGTTCATTGCGGTGCGACCTGTCGGCGTAAATTACCAGGAGACTCCCGTGACGGAAGTTCCGGTTTTTGGAAGCATTTAAGACAACAAAACCCCTGTTTTGTGACCGAAACCATTAAACAAACTAGTAGCCAATGCGGCAGCTGGGATCGTCCTACCAAGTGGACCTTGATGGGTACCCACTAATGTACTTACAGTATGGGGACTTCTGACGACGTCTCCCACGACCGCTAAGTTGACCGTGTGTTTCCAACGGCAAGATATTGAAACCTCCAGGGTACATTTGTTCGTGTTTCCTGTCGTTAGTTATAAACACTCAGAGTGTGCCTTAAAAACACCAAGTGGCATTTGACCAGACGAAGAGGTCTACGCGCTCAGCGCATTCATAAGAACTTCAGTTAGTCCTCGCGTCATAATACATGGTAAATGCTTGATTGGGTGTGTGGAGTGAACTTGTTTTTGGTAGGGCGCAGTCTGGATCTCTCTGTGGTTCAACGAGCGTCTGGCCGAAAAGCGCCTTAGGTAAGGATTGAGTATATGAGCGGGGTAAGAAAATGCTAACTGTTCTTTAGCAAATTCATCAGCGCTTCAACACTCCTGCTTTACTGGTAGACGTACTCATTCCATCTACAATTATTTCGAGTATTTATTTCACTACCTGGCTACTCTCAACGCCAAACTGTTTATTTTAAATTGGGGTTTCCTCTTACTAAAGAATGGGATTTGGGGTGTGCAGAACAAAGAACCAATGTAGGCTTTTCAGCAATACCGCCTCCTCGAGGAGGCACAGGTCAGCAAATGCAATCTTACAGACGAAGGGCCGATCAAAATCGCTGCAGAAGAGCATTTTCCTTGAAAAATAAAGTGGGTGGTTCTCCATAATTTTCCCTTACTTGGAGCATATATTTAATCCTTTACACCCCTCTGTTTGGCAAGGCTGCTTCCGCTACTGGGGAGAGACGATGGAAAGAAATCGAAGACTGACGCAATCGTCATCGGCAATCAGCGGCACTCCTCACCGCACTCTGGTCATATTGACTCACTTGTGAAAAACTCAGCGCCTCGGTGGAATTCGAAACCACGCAGTAAGGGGAAGGCTATAGTACAGCCAACGCTCTAACCACTTGAGCTACTAGGCCCCGCCGGCGGGGCGCTGAGTTTTTCACAGTTGGGTCAATATGAATTATTCAAAATCTGCCAAAATTCCTACATTAAAGCTACGGCTGATTCCTCTTCACAGGACCTCGTCAAGTCCTTCGCCCTTATCAACACAACCCATGCAGTGGGGGGAGGAGAAATACGAGTTGTCCGGATTCAGTTACCCCGGGCCTAAAAAATGTCCACTTCCCCTTCGTCATTCCCTGCTTGCAGGGCCGATGGACTTGCAACTTTACGTCACACAGAGCAGTGTTCAGGGTAACACGTCCAAATTTTGAGCCACATCATAATCCAGTTTTTTTCGCTTTCCAAACTCACTTTTGTATGCAGTCCGGAATATTTGTCTGGCAGACGGTAGGCCGTCAAAACAGTCGCCGCTGGATGCATTTCTGGACATTGATCGGCAGGTAATAACCAACGGTTGTCTGGACAATGCCAGGTGAAATCGCCTTACCACCCACTTTGACCTATAATGAGGGGTTATGAGACTGCGGGTAGAGCGGGGAACCAAAATCAAGAAACATCAACGATGACGCCGAACTGTATTCCACGCCGTTAAAGGTCGCTCCCTCTATAGCGTCCCGGTGGTATGAGTGTGTACTCAGAGCGTTACAACCATTAGATCAAATCCCGACTTGTAGGGAGAGGACAGAATGCACCAGAATGAGGGGCTTATTGTACACGGAACCCTGAGTTGTCCTCCCATGCGGCAGTAGCCACTGACGAAGCCAGGACTGGTGTTGACTGCATCCAGCCATGCCTAAGAGACCTCGAGAGGGTGATGACGGCCGCTTTTTCAGGCTCGTGAGGCAATCTGAAGAGCTGACCAATTGCTGTGTTGCATTTGTCGAGGGGTGGTGCCTTAAGTGGCCTAACGCTGTGGTTTCGGTGAAAAGACGCGGTCAGGTGGCCGCATGGGCGACTGGGCCTGTGTGGACGCTTGTGTGTCCGAGCTGATGTCGGTGGAGTGGCTCAAGGCCAGCGCGTCTGAGACGGCTGGCTGCAAGTGGGCAAATGACCTTGAGACAGCAAAGCCTTGGGCAGGGACACCAGACATAGCTAATGATGGCTGTCCACAGCAGGTCCTATATCGGGAATTTGACCTTCGGAAATGTTGCCCATAAAAAGCTGACGACTTAGCTGTCCAGTCTGCCTGCCACATATGGAGTAGAAGGTATCCACTTGAGCTATAGCTCAACACTCCAATGATACGCCTTCTACCCTCTGGCCAACCTCATGTGTACGGAGTCATGACGGGCACCTAGACTCAGCAAGGTGGTAATAAACAGGAGCAGGAAGCAGAAGGCACGAGTATTATACAGAACAGTGGAAGAGGAGAAGGATTAGATGGAAAAAAAGGAAACACTACAGAAATAAGTAAAATAAAGGGCGACAGGTTTAAAATGTAAAAAAGGATAACTGGTAGTTATGGTCAAGAAAATGCAGAGTGGCGCAAAAGATCAAAAAGGAGCAGAAAGGAGGAGAAGGAAAAGGAGGAGGAGAAGGAGAA
>CACRXP010000092.1:290026-363852 GCA_902702965.1 Spirometra erinaceieuropaei | reverse complement strand
CAGTAAGCCGGCCAAATGAAAGAAAACACAAAAATTGCCTGACTTTATGCCGAAAGTTGTATCCTAAGCTACTGTACAATAACGGAAATGAGAACAATAATTAAACGATAAACAAAAAGCAAATTTCGCAAAATAACGACTTTGAGTTAAGGTGTGAGGTCATGGGAAGTAATCGCTGTTGGCTGTGTAGTTTCTGCAACAGCTTGCAAATGTATGACGAAATAAAACCCCATATGACACGATCCACAGTCTACTGACAGTTAAGCAGGGTCCTTCTCTATACCGTTGCCCAAGGTTTTGCAAAATTTTAAGGCGTACGAAAATGATCGTGCATTTTGCGAGGTATAACGAAAATAAAAAATCTAGCAAAGTCCTTTCAGCTGCAGGGAACACGTCGTGAAGTGAGAACTTCGAGGATAGTTTGGGCAAACGTACGATTCCAATTGGTTGACATCAGATTTAACCATTGATGTGGTTAGGTCAGGATGTTGAAAAAGTAATTTTTTTCGGGCACTGCAGTTGCCGTAATCATGATCGACCCGACCATAGTATAACCTCAAATGACAGCTAATCCGCCAGCTAGCGTGCCACTACTCTTGAGAGGTTTGCGCCCCAAGTAGTAAGGTTACCTACTCCTAACACCGGTTGGCCTCCTAGTCGTCGTCGTCCTGCGGCACTCACGCCCTCCCTTCCCCCTTGTAGCTTTGTCTGCGAATGAATGCGTTAGACCCTTTCGCTAACCCTTTCAGTATCGAGAGTAATAAGGGAAGATAGTCACTCAGGAATGGGCGCACACCGATCCATTGGCTTCCCGAAGCAAACAAGCTTCGTATGTTTGTGTTTCCGGTACCAGCTGGTGGTCAGGGTTATGATTGGCTGAATGAAGGCAAACAAGCCCGAAACAGTGCTGTATCAACCTACCCCCCAGACTCTGTCGCCTCTCCTCTGCTATCAAAGAGAAGATAGTATTGATCCGCCACGTGGCCATTTACCATGCCTAATGAGACTCAAAACCCAATGTGAAGTAGGGGGTCACTGTCCCGAGACGGTGCCTTCGGGTCGTGTGAGGTTCAGACGGAGGAAGATGCGAAGGCTGGAACAAGAAGTTTATTCCCCTGACGTCTCGGATTCTCACTCGAACTCATCGTCAGGGACAGTCTGAGACGCAATGAGTGCAGTGTGATTAAACTCGCGTCGTCCAGTGAGGCCTCGTAACTCAGGTGGCTAGAGCGCTGACCGTACTAATGCCTCTCCCTGCTGTCGTGGGTTCGAATCCCACCGAGGCACCGAGTTGTTCACAGTTGGGTCAAAGTGAATATTTATAAGACGCAGTTTTCACTCAATCATATGGCTACTGTAATCAAAAGCTCCCACGTTCATCGTTCTGTCAGCATCTCAGACCGAAATTCTGGGCACCGTTTGTGGATGAGACCTTCGTCGTCACCAGACGGGATCATCTTAATGCTCTTTTCCCAAGCATAAGATTTACGATAGTGAAATAAGAAAAAACAACCAGCTAACCTTTCTTGATGCGCCCGTCTGCCGCGAAGACTGTGGGGACCTAAAAACTAGTCTTCAGGAAAACACAAAATACGACGCAGGTACTAAACCTCAACAGCTATCATCGATGTAGGGATAAAATTAGTTGAGTAAGGGTGTTATATCGATGTGTTGAGCCACGATGCAGTGAACGATAGGACAAGGTTTCCGAAATGCCATAACTTCGACGGGTGTTTAGATCTAATGGTTACCCGTATGCAGTAGGTGGCTAACTCATCAAATGTTACCGAAATCCCCAAATGCGTATTCCTTTTGAAAAGATTAAATAGGTGGGGTTGTAAAACTAATCATCCTGCAGCATAATTCTAGAATATTTCAGTTACCGCAGGATGCCGCCTTTGAATGAACTTCCTTCCGGTTGCATGCAAAAACTACACTGTGAAAAATGACTACTTATGTGGCATGAATTCTTCTCATTGATTTTCGATGTTCCTAAATGTCCAATTATATTTCATGGAAAACAAGCATAAAAATATTCATTCTTTTACCCATTGGGTAGATAATTACGTCTTCTTCTAATTTTATACTTGAAGGAGAGATACAATTAGGTTTTAAAAAAGTTTCTAATTGTGAGACTTTTAAATACCATGAAATCGTCATATCTCTGCATTTACCAATGTTGCTTGTAAAGTTAACAATATGGATCAAATCCACTGCTAAAGTTTATGAATGACATATGGTCCCCCTTTAGTACCGTAGAGAAATGTGTGGTTTTCCGTACGCGGAAAATATGCGGCCTGTAGTTTGGAAACCCTGAATCCAAGTGTGACGGTAGAGCAAGTTTAAAATTATTCGGGAGTTGGAAAATTTTTGACAACCGATTTATACCCCTCCCTCGAGTATAAATTTGGAAGTGGACGTGATTTTCTACCGAATGAGCAAAAGAATACATATCTTTATTTGTTTTTTTCTTGAAATATAAGTGGACATTTAGCGGCATCGAAAATCAATGAGGAAAATTCATGTTACATAAGTAGTCGTTTTTTACAGAGTATAGTTTTTGCATGCAGCTGAAAGGCAGTTCATCTGAAATCAGGCATCCTGAGGTAACTGAAATATTATGGAATTATGTTGCAGGCTGACTACTTCTACAACCCTACTTAATTAATCATTCCGAAGCGAAGACGCATTTCGGAATTTCGGTTGACATTTCATGAGTTAGCCCACCTACTGTATCTGTCATGTGGGGGTCTCGCCTCCGATAACGGGCAACGTAGGAGTTGCGCTGAACCAACACCTGCATCCGATCCCCCCTCCGGTCTTCTTGACAACGGGCCCAGGAGTCTGGGAAGGTGAGAATGCGATGCGTGCAGCGCAAGTTCACCATCACTCTAAACTACTTCATGCGCAATTCACCGTCCCTGCGCTCACCTTGCTTTGGGTGCACACGACAGCCATTGCCAGTTACAACGGTCGAATGTTCATGTAGAGTCAGTCAGCACCGGCTTGGGGAGATGATTGGGTGATTGCAGGGTCGGTGGGCGCCTGTGATTGGTTGTCACAGATGCTGAATGACCCTATGTCCCGGCAGCTTGGGAGTTGTGATCACATGATTTCTAAGCGGCGTAGGTGCCAGAGGCCGACAACATATACGCGCTCAAGGCCGTGCAAACCCACCAATAGAATCTTGACACAGTTCGAGTTAAGATGCACAATATTGAAAGGATAGGCAGCTATCGATTTTCAAGGGAAAGGAAAGCGCGCTAAGAGTTGACGAAAAGAGATCGCCTGGAAGTCGAACAGACTGCGGAGAAAGTGACGAGTGTTCTGAAGCCGATTCACTGTGGTAGGCTGGGAGAAGAATTAATGCTTCAAAAGCCTTCTAAACCACGAAGTTTTAAGTTTAGCTCGCTAGCATTCCTCAGAGCAAGAAACATTTGGTACCGCCAAAGGGGGAGACATTTAATGAACATTTCAATCTTTCCACTGTCTGGGATGCTCCGCGAATATTCCCATGTTACACTTGAAAAGTCAATTTGGCAAAAAAGTGTTTTCGATAACTCATCATCAGGCCAATACGGTTATATAGAAATTGAAAATGCGATAAGTTCACAGGGTTTATAAGTGACTCAGGGGCTATAAACACTCATTGTTCCCACGTCACCCGCGTGACGAGGTCGGCGTGTTATGAACATCGGGGCAAGGGGGGGGGGAGGAGGAGGAGGAGGAGGAGGAGGAGGAACAGAGTGACGCAGGCTGTCGGGTACGTGGAGCACACATCACCGTCACCAGGGCGTTGGGGTGACGTGCAATAGCCATCCGGGGCTAGCGTTGGCCACGGAAGACAGAGCACCTGTGTCAACGTCGTCTGACAACAGAGCACTGAGTTCGCTAGCCGTGTAGACATTGCCTCGGCTGTAGATAGCACCCGTTACCGTAGGCCTATGGAGAAGCTTGACGGTGTCCGATTGACAATCTGAAAGCGATAAGGTGTGCGAGAATGGAACTCGAAATCGATTTGTCTTCCCCTCTGCCTAGTCATAAGGAGAGCATATACGCTGCACTCCGGCTGCCCATCCCTGGACAAAAATGAGTTTATTTTTCAGGGAATAATATTGTGAAAATTAATGCATTGTCCTGCCCAGGTTTTCTGTCGGGACACTAAGCGGATAGATTCATCCTCTTGTCTGTGCAGAAGGACATGCAGGAGCGCGATTTCCTTGTTTGTCTCAAACTCTACAGAGAGGACTGTTCACTGTCACACTTTTGGACCAAGGCGTCTGTGTCGGCAGCGGAAAATTAGCTAATTTACACAGTTTCGTTCCCCTTAAGGCTCAACGCAATTTGGTCCGGGGATGAACAGCTATAGTTTCGCGCATCTGCCCATCTGAGGCTGTTAAAGCATAATTCTAGCGGCTGTGGGACATACTCCGCGAAAACAGATACCCAGAGGGATTTATTCTCCGAAATATTGGGGAACGCACTGCAAGGCCTACTATTTAAACCGTAAAAAAGACTTATTTACGAGAGTGCCTTTCCGAGGAGACGCAGCAAGCAGCCTAGTAAGACGACGTCTAAAGACAGCGATCACTAGGGCTATCCCCTCGGCGACGTTACGCGTGAATTTCACGAACCCCCCCCCCCCTTGGGAGGTATAGGCCGACTACCGTTGCAGACAACATCGATGTCAGGGATGTGTCAAACGGATGATGAAAAAAGCAAGCGTACCTGAGGGTGGATAGAAATAGCTTGTGTTTGAACGTTTTCTCACCTACCGGGGAGGCAGAAATCCGTGATGAGAGACTACGCATCCGGTCAGCCGTGATAGGAGGCCAATCTGAACAGCGCGGACAAATTTAACATAGTTTTTTCAACATATGAGGCGGTCCTTGGTAGCTGAACGTTCCAACGGTGCATTATTTTTAAAGACTTCTTACCAGGGAAGCTCAGCTCGACCGAAACATAGGAAATGATGTTTAGAAGAAGGAAACACTCCACAAACTATAAACACACTCAGATGGGTTTATAACTAAACCCGAAGTTGCCGAGACTGTTTAAAAATGCTCCGAGAAGCAACTTATTCTCCATGGTGTATCTTACGGTGACCAGAAGCTCGTCAGTGCTGATGAAGGTTTTCAACCGAGAGGACTCCAATACCATTATCTGCAACTGTTCGAGTGAGAAGCCGAAACGTCAGGTCATTGAACTTCTTTTTCCAGTGATCGCATCTTCTTCTTCCGGCGGTGATCAGCAGCTGTTTTTAGGTTAGGTTCCACGGGCATATGCCTGCTGAAGACTGAGGGCTTAATAAATTAAGGACAACTTGTTGCCCGTCGGGTCACAAAGGCGTAGAGGTGAGTCACAGAGATCACTCCGTTGCACGGCCAAAAGAAGAATAACGGAGCCAGAGTAACGAAGGCAGGCTATGACTGTAAGAAGGGCGGACGAGCGACGAAAGTAAGTACGTGACTCGCGGCGTCTAAACCTACTGCGAGAACATGCTACTGACCTTGACCTTCAGAAGTCAGAACCGGCACATTCGAACACGTCTCCAAATGGCTAACAACGTTTCGTGTGCGTGCGTTGTACGTCAGGAGTCACAGATGAGCTCGAAAAATCTAAAAGAATGGGGTGTGTAAAAGTTCGGTAGGTGGACCAACCCATGAATTATCAACCGAAATTCCGAAATGCGTTTTCGTTTCGAAAAGATGGATAACGTATGGTTGTGAAAGTAATAGTCATGCAGTGTAATTCTACATTGACTCAGTTATCTCAGGATGTCGACTTCTGAACAAACTTATTTTTGACTGCAGGCAAGAATTATGCACGGTAAAAAATGACTGCTTAACTAGCACCCATTTATGTCATTGATTTCCAATGCCTCTAAACATTCGATCATATTTTATGGAAGACATGAATAAAAATACTCACTTTTTTCTCATTCGGCAGAAATTTACGTCTTCTTCCGAATACGTTTGAACTTGAGCTGCCGTTGCACTTGTATTTAGTGTTTCCAAACTACAAGCCGTATATTTTTCGCGTTAGGAAAACCATACATTCCTCTACAGTATTAAGAGGAGGCCATATACGGTAAATAAAATTTGGCAGTGAACTTTGCAAGCCACATTGTTAAATGTAGAGACATGAGGTTTTATGAAAGGCCAATTCACGGTATTAAAAAATCTCACAATTGGAAATTTTTAAAACCGAATTATATCCTTTTTTCGAACACAAAATAGGAAGAAAACGCACATTTCTACCGAATGAGAAAACGAAAGAGTACTTTTATCCATGCCTTTCACGAAATATAATCGAGTTTTCAGAGACATCAAAAACAAATGGGAAAATGCTTGCTACTTAAGCAGTCATTTTTGCAAAGTGTGGTTTTTCCCTGTAACCGGAAAGTTCGTTAAAATGTCCACATCCTGAGGTAACGGGAATATTATAGAAATTACGCTGCGTGACGATTAGTTTCACAACTCAACTTAATCAATCTTTTAAAAACGAAAGCTCATTTCTGAATTTCGGTTGACATATCTTAAGTTAGCCCGCGTACTGTAAGTGCGTGACCTGCGGAATCTCAGCCTACTGCGAGAATTTCCCACTGACCTTGACCTTTAGACGGTAGAACCGGTACACGTCTTCAAATGGCTAACAGCGCTTTGTGTGCGTGCGTTGTGCGTCAGGAGTCACGGATGCGCGCGAAAAAAACTAAAAGAGATTGGGAGGGGATAAGAGGTTAATCAAGGACCGAATTTCTGTCACCGTCTGTTTGAGGACGCACGCCTCGCAGTGCCCAGACTATAATTATAATGAGCAATCGGCCGGAAACCTTAGCGGTGCTGAAAATAGTTGGCATATAAAGCACGCTCTGACGCTGCTGGGTGCTTTGAGTTTTATGGACTCCACTACAATGGGAGGAGAATAAACTCCTATGACATTTGCATGTGGGCGCGTACAGCAGATGTGCCATCGCATGGCATGTTAATCGAAATTCTGAAACGCGTTGTCGATTCACAAGAGATTACTGGCATATGTAGGGTTTTTATATTAATCAATGTGCAGCGTAGCCCCAAAATGTTTAGTTACTACAGGATTCCGGCTGTTGAATGAACTTCTTTCCGGCCGCCTGCAAAAAATACAATGCAAACACGACTACCGAAATAATAAGATTGTTTCTTATCGGCCTTCGATGCCCTTTTAAATTGAAATATATTTTATAGCAAATATGCACAAAATATTCCTTCCTTTAGTTATCGGGTAGAAAATTAGGCGTTCTTCAAATTTTATAATTAGGGAATGCATATAATTGGATTTTAGAACACTTTTGCGATTTCCGAATAATTCGGAACCCAAATTGAATTGGCACTCGCATTCAGGGTTTCCAAACTACAAGCTCACGGGTTTCTATATACTATTAAAAGAAAACCATTTGGGGTTTATAATATTTAGCAGAGGATTTCAGTCATATATCAAGCTCCTCGGGCAACACTTATAAGCGTAGAAACACGATATTTTATGAACGGCTATTTCGCGGTCTTAAAAACTCCATAATTATAAGCCTTTTGAAAGCCGAACTATGCCGTCTCTTTAGGAATGAAATTGGAAAAAGATATAATTTTCTACTAAATGTGTAAAATAATGAACATATCTGTGCATGTTTTCTATGAAATATATTTGAATTGATACCAATTAAGTAGTCGTTTTTATGGAGGTTAGTTTTGCGGGCGACTGGGAAGCATTTTGCTTAGAAGCAATAGATGCAATTGCAGGTGAAACAAAAAGTGTTCGGGACTTAAAGGTGTTTATAAAAACCGAAGGATTAGCTCTCCTAAAGCAAAACAGTTAAAGAAGACTAAATTCACCACCAAATGAGTGTACGAAAGGATAATTTTGCACACCGACTATGTAACATATTTGAATATACAAGGTCATAAAAAACTGGCAAAACTCATACTACTCCACAAATTCTTTGTTAAAAAGCGCAGTTTGTGCATTCGGCCGCAAAGAATACCCTGAAAAGGAATGGCAGTTGATATGTAAACTAGATTCACTGTGTCACCTCGTGGGTTGAAGTTCTTTGAATTCTGCGCTGTCTAAAGTAGGTGGGTTAACCCATGAAATGTCAACCGAAATTCCGAAATGCGTTTTCATTTTGAAAAGACAAATTAAGTGGGGTTGTAAAACTAGTTAGCCTGCAACATTATTCTATAATATTTCAGTTACCTCAAGATGCCGGCATTCGAGTGAACTCCAATGCGGCTGCATGAAAACCTACACTCTGTAAAAAATGATTACTTAAGTAGCAAGAATTTTTCTACTTGATTTTCAATGCCCCTAATACTCCAAATAAATTTCATGGAAAATATGCATAAAAATGTTCATTCTTTTGCTCTGTCGGTAGATAATTACGTATTCGTCTAATTTTATGATCGAAGGAGGGACATAATTCTGTTTTCGAGAACATGTCCAACGCCCGACTAATTTTGAACCCGTCACAATTGGATTCGGGTTTTCTAAACTACAGGCCATATATTTCCCGTGTACGGAAAACCACACATTTTTCTACGGTAATAAAGGGGAACCATATAGTGTTTATAAAATTTAACAATGGATTTGATCCATATTGGTAACTTTACGAACCACATTGGTAAATGCAGAGACATGAGGATTTATGAACGACCATTTCACGGTATTTGAAAGTCCAACAATTAGGGACTTTTCAAAAACTAAACTATGTCCCTACTTCGGGAAGGAGACGTAAGTATCTACCGAAAAAGCAAAAGAATGAATATTTGCATGCATGTTTTCCATGAAATATAAATGACTTCTAGGGGCATCGAAAATCAATGAGAAAATTTTATGTTGAATAAGTAGTCATTTTTTACGGAGTGTAGTTATTGCATGAAGCTGGAAAGAAGTTCATTCGGAAGCGGACATCCTGAATTAACTGAAATATTATAGAATTATGCTGCAGACTGACTAGTTTCACAACCATACTTAATTAATCGCTTTGAAACGAAAATGCATTTCGGAATTTTGATTGAGATTTCATGAGTTAGCCCACTTACAGCACCTCTTACTTCTAACTCTTACAAAAGCATTTATCGAGTCCTCTGCTACTGTTTTTAAGGACAAAATGCAAAACTCGACTGGGGGAGGGAACTGGAGAACATTGTCTTGGGCCTGAAAAGCGTCTTAAAGTTGTTATTATTTGACCAAACAGTGTTGCCTTTTTTTCCTCACTGAGGCAGATTCTCAAGATAAGTCCTTGCGAGGGCTGTTTTCACAGGAAAATCCCAATAAATGCTGACGTCACCAGTACCGGGCGTATACTGACGGAAGACTTTGGGACAAATTCAGACGAAATTATTGGCGTAGACTGGCCAAGAAGTTTTTTTCTTGGGTGTGCATTTCGGCCGTATTCCCGCCCCATTCTTCTAAAAACTCTTACTGCTCACCCACAGCCTCGGTCGGCAATCTCGCCACACAGTGACGAGACTTTATTTAAAACAAAGTCGATGGTACAAAGTCTGCTCATTCAGCTATCTGCAATGTTCTGACAGGTTTCGTGAGTTTACTTAGAGCACCGAGTAGGGGATTGGAAATTTCCCTGAGGCACTGGTGAAAGTACTGAGTGGATTTAGCTGGTGGTGGGATGAGTGAAATACTGACCCTACGAAGAGAAGGGATTACCCCTGAGAGAAACTGCATTAACGGTTATTAGGACACATAATCCCATGGGCTTTTCCGCTGGCCAGAGTGATGCTGTACGCTCAGCATCCTACCTGTCACCAGCGTTCGCGATATCCTATTAAAAATTGACAGTTAAGCAGTTTTCACTTTTCTCCATCGTAATATTTGGTAAGTCACGAAAGAGAACTAATTTTTAAACGTAAGGTGGCGAACACTGAAAATCGGCGAATTAGAGCCACACGTTTTATGGTTATTTTCGTGTATTTTAAGCTCCTTGTAACACTTGCATATTCTTACAAACATTCCACATACAGGCTTAGTCCTTTATATTTTCCAAAATATTTATAAGATTTCTCGGAATTACTAAAACAAGCACACTTTTCGTACACTGAGTCCAAAATACTGATCATATATCACTTAAGGGCTTCGTAATTGGCATAGCAGTTTAAAGCACATCACAATTATCCTTATTTTAACATGAATGTAGACATCAATATTCGGTAATGCCATTCTGCCTATATCATGCGCCTATAAGGCACAACGGAAAGAGTGAGTTCCGTAGGAACGATCGGTGAGCGCTCCTACCATTGTTTATTCCCGATCGAAAACCGACAAGGTAACGGGCTCGTGGCCCAGTGGTTAGAGGCGTGGACTTCTAAATAACAGGTCGCGAGATCGAGCGTCGGGTGTTGCACACTTCGGGGTTGGGTATGGCTGGCTAACGACGGCTAATAAGCCAGAAATGGCCATTCCAGTCTCCCTTGTCTTTGCCGGTAATGCCGTTCTGCCTATATCATGCGCCGCTGTGCGGCTGCTGATTAGGCTCGAGAGAGAGCCTATAAGGCAGAACGGAACGAGTGAGTTCCGTAGGAACGATCGGTGAGCGCTCCTACCAATATTTCATCTATGAAACCAACTGGGTTAATAAACTGAGAAAGCATGTACCAGAAATAGAAGAGCCCATCTTCCGCAGCAATCTGCGAACCAGAAAGAGGCGCTATACGTATTTAGATACTCCTCCATGTAAAATCGGCGAAAGAGTGACCCCGTAAAAGTCGAGGCACGATATAGGGAGGGAGTAACACAGTCCTGGGAGAAAGTAAGCCTAGGACACCAGAATAGGGACTCTTTGTGTTGGTAGAGGACTAGGGGACTAGAGTTAGACCATTTCTGAAAATTATTTCAGAGCTACCTGTATTATGGGCGTTTCTATTCCTGTTTTTTTCCAAGGTGACATTTTCTCCAGGTGTTTGCTTGATGAAGACGACTATCCTGTTGTCGATAAAGACTGTCTACGTAGACGGCCTTACCCATGAAATGTCGAGCCAGGCATTTACATTTGGCGTGTTAAAAGGTTTTTTACGAAAAAATAATTTTTGGACTCGTTTTATTGAAGAAATACAGGGCAAGATTAGGCGAAATCGAACATTTTCTGACATCCAAGTGATTTTCCACGTTATTTAATGTCACACGCCAGAGTCCTTTCTGATAATTGTGCTATAAAAGAGCATTAATATAAGCAATGAAACTTTCTAGTAAATCCTTACCGACAACAACAAATGGATTTTTTCTCCATGAAAATCAGGTTGCTCCAAATATTCCAAATAGCACTGTTTTTAAAAAACGAGGAGGGAATTTATCCTTAAAAATCCATCGTGCGAATGTTCGATTTTTAATATTGTAAAATACAGTAATAGGCGTGTTTGTTAGTAGTCTGACACATCACACCGAGAATAAATTGGCATAAACAAATATACAGTGGGCACTCGCGACATGCTGTCACTTTTCTATCTTACGCCCTGTCCTGACGATATCAAAACACTTCATGTTGGTGAAAAGTTTTGAGCGTATGCAATAATTAGCAGCCGAAATTCTGCCACGCGCGTCCTTAGCTAACATTTTCAATATTAGCCAAGTCACTCTCTGGAGAATCATCAATAATAGAACAATGCCTAAAATAACGCAAGGTGGACCGATACGATCCATAAGCAAGCAAGACGGCGATCTTCTTCGTAGAACACCAAAAGCACCATTATATGACCCATAAAGCTACTCGGAAGGAAAACTTGTCAATTTCTTTTGCTGTGTATAATGGAAGAATTCGTTCTTCGTCAGTAAAATGCCATGATAAACCACTAGTGAGTTTTGATTCTGCAGCCCCAATTGATACATAGCATATTGTTAAGTACTAAAACAATATTAGTTAGCATACCTAACCTGACCACTCGCTGGACTAGGAAGGGAAAGAGAGCGCAGGCAGAGCTCGAAGCAGGCGCAGGGAGGCGTGTGAAGGTTACGTATAAACATCCTCTCGAGACACAGCCACGCGTTGGATTGGTAGAGTGCAATCACGACTGGAAGGCCACGGAAGGAACCGCCCAGTAATTCGGTTGTAAAGTTACCAATATCGCTCAAATCCACTGCTTACTTTTATAAACCTCATATGGTCTCCTCTTAACATCGTAGAGAAATGCATGGTTTTCCGTACACGGAAAATATACAACTTGTAGTTTTTAAACCCTGAATGCAAGTGTAACAGCAGGTTGGGTTCAAAATTATTCGGGAATTAGAAACGTTTTTTAAAACCGAATTATACTCTTCTTCTGAGTATGAAATTGGAAGAAGACGTGATTTTCTACCGAATAAGTAAAAGAATGGATATTTTCATGCATGTTTTCCATGAAATATAATTGAATTTTCAAGGGCATCGAAAATCAATGAGAAAATTGCAGGCTACATAAGTAGTCATTTTTTGCAGAGTATAGATCTTGCATGCAGCCGAAAATAAGTTCTTTCGAAAGCCGACACTCTGAAGTAACTGGATCATTATGGATTTATGCTGCAGCATGATTGGTTTTACAACACCACTTAATTGATCTTTTCGAAACGAGAACGCATTTCAAAATTTTAGTTGACATTTCACGAGTTAGCACATCTACTGTAATTGGGAGCGAATTCCTGACTGGCAAGAGACCTAATCATAATAATGAAGGACAAGATTTGGTTCTGCAGCCCCACTTAATTCATACCATATGGTTAACTAATAAGACGAGCTGGACTAGGAAGGGAAAGAGAGCGCAGGAAGAGCTCGAAGCAGGCGCAGGGAGGCGCGTGAAAGGTGCACATAATCCTCCTCCCACGACACAGTCATTCGTTGGATTAGTAGAGTGCAATCACGACTGGAAGGCCACGGAAGGAACCGCCCAGTAATTCGGTTGTAAAGTTAACAATATCGCTCAAATCCACTGTGTAGTGCAGTATAGTGTCTGCAACGGCCGTGGACGCAAGTGGACGCCAAGATAAAATCTCACATGACACGATTCACAGTCTACCAAGAGTTAATTGGGTCCGTACCCGTACTTCACCAGCCCGTATCTCTTAATTTATTATTTGGCAACAATCGGGAGATGGCACCCAAAAAAATCCGTTACATAGAAATAATACCATTAACAGTGGAATCAAATGCCTTCAGGCTATATCAGCGGTTGCAGGCCTACTTTCACGCACCACTTGGATTTTCCGCGACGGCCTAACATGGGCTGGCCGAACGAACATCGCAGGAGGTTACATGGGCGATGGTTGCTGTTACCCAGCCTTCCCCATCGTTACACACGTACACCTGAATATACGGCATACATTCGCATTATGGCAGTTTATTACAAAGCACAATCACATTTAAATGGGATAAGTCTGAACAACATGGGACAGGAACAGTTCCCAGGCATCTGTCAAAGACATTGAAGCCAAACCAAAGACGATACTATGCTTCATCTATGTGAGCCCGCACAGCTCGACCACATACAGGGCCTCCCTCGTGGAGTTTCCTTTTCAGTCTACTCCAGTATGCCTCAATGGCATTGGTGTGTCGTCCGGTGTTAGGCTCCTTTAAGTTCTTTGAGTGGTTAATAGACAAGTGTAGATAACCTTCTGAGGGAAGACGATTATGCGCGTTCCACTCGTCCGTTACCACTATACTGCTTGGCGACCCATTTTGTAATAGCGGAACGGAGAACAGGCCCACTTCGATCATTCACCTGTTCAAATAAGGCTTGCCGTTGGCTAGTGTCGTACATCCCGACCAGCCACCACCCATAAAACCCCACATTACCACCTGTCCCGTAAGACAGGCTGCTTTGGTTAGGCGGATTTTTTTGGGTACCATCTCCCGATTGTTACCCATTATTTCAATAGCCATATAAATGTACACGCCTGAAGACAATTTCTCAAAAACAAACCTTTCCGATTGCCTACAATTACTTGACCTTGTCACCTGTGCGTTCCCCGGCCCCACCTGTAAAAACTCCTATCACCACCGGTACTGTATTACAGGTGGCTGGATTTTGTTTACTTCAGGTGGGGCTGAATAACCATATCTGATCTTTTCTTTTTTCTTCCCTTGTGATTCAGTTCCCTCCATTATGTTCTCTAACATTTTAGTTGAACAGAATGTATTTAAGTTTGTCTGTTCTCTTATCGTCGGGTCTTTACTGAAAATAAGTAACTAACTAGACTATGTCTTCCTTTGGAAACAGTCACTGCTTTAAGCATTTTGGTAATCGCGGGCTAGCGGGTTGTGCATTGGAGAATTTTCTTGTGATTTTCATAATAATGAAGGGCAAGATTTGGTTCTGCTGCCCCACTTGATTCATACCACATGGTTAACTACTAATACGAGCTGGACTAGGAGGGGAAAGAGGGCGCGGGCAGAGCTCGAAGCAGGCGCAGGGAAGCGCGTGAAGGTTACGTATAAACATCCTGTCAAGACACAGCCACGCGTTGGATTGGTAGGATAAGGAGGGTGCAATTACAACTAGAGAGTCACGGAGGGGACCGCGTGGGACCTGTAACAAATCCCGATTGCATCCAACGGGTTGTGACAAGTAGGCCAGTAACAATCGTCTGTTTAGAAGGAAAAGGCCACGCCGATATTTCTGAAAACTTGCTGAGACTTTGTAATCTCATAGCGACTAAAGACATTTAACCTGGGCAGTTTATAGCATTGGACAGCAAGTGTTATGATTCCTGGTGGAGCGAACCCAACCCATGATTTACGCCTGTATTAACGAAAAATCATTTCCCAATCCGAAACCAGTTCATGCTCATTCACTTTAGTACGACATTAATAGTGAGCGATACATTTGAAGTAATATTTCGTTGATTAGAAATAGCGATTTTCTAAAGACAAGTGGAAGCGACAAAAACGTCAAAATTCGTATCAAATGACTAAACTAAATTCTTAGATGTTAATAAAGTCTGTCTTTGAAAATAACCGTGTCCATAAAACGACATAAGTATAGTAAAAAAAATTTTTAAAAACTGTTCTTTACATAAATTTGTAGTGCATATCCTCTAATAACTACGGTTATTTGAAGTACGGTGCATGATTAAACTCGCATTGTCTGTCAATACGTTTTAAAAACCTGTTGCTTGAACTTGAGTTCGGAAGATTAGAAAAACAAACAAGTGATTTCGGTGCTCAATCCGTTTCCTCACCTTATCTTATTTCAGAGGTGTTTTGGCAAATTTCATTGTTTAAAGAAGGAGCATTTTCTTTCAAAATGTCGCCGAAAATAGAGTCCTCCTCCTCCACTACTAAGCCGCCTGTAGGTTTTTGCGAAAAGCCTATTTTTTATGTGGTATACACCAGCGCACCCGACACAGTGACTTTAATGTTCTAATACATCTTCAAATAAAATATATTATCTAATTGGGAGCTAATTCCTGATTAGCAAAATACCTAATCATAATAATGAAGGGCAAGGTTTGGTTCTGTAGCCCCACTTGATTCATACCATATGGTTAACTACTAAAACGATATTAGTCATCATACCCAACCCAGCCACTCGCTGGACTAGGGAGGGAAAGAGAGCGCAGGCAGAGTTCGAAGCAGACGCAGGGAGGCGCTTGAAAGGTGCGCGTAATCATCCTCCTACAACACAGTCATGCGTTGGATTAATAGGATTAGGAGAGTGCAATCACGACTGGAAGGCCACAGAGGGAACCGCCCAGTGATTCTGCAATACAGTGTAGTGTCTGTAACGGCCTCCAATTGGACGCCGAGATTAAACCTCATATGACACGATCCACAGTCTACCGACAGTTAAGTGAGCCCGCACCCCTACCGAAACAGCCCGTATCTTTTAATTTATTATTTCACTAGCCATATAAATTTACAGGCCCGCAGACAATTTATCAAAAGTGAACCTTTTCTTTTGACTACAATTACTTGACCTCGTCGCCTGTGCCTTCCCGGCCCCACCTGTAAAAGCTCCTATTACCACCGGTACCGATGTAGAGGTGGCTGGAATTTGTTAATTACAGGTGGGGCTGCATAACCATATCTGTTCTTTTCTTTTTTCTTCCCTTGTGATTCAGTTCCCTCCATTATGTTCTCCAACATTTTAACTGAACAGAATGTATTTAAGTATGTCTGTTCTCTTAACTTCGGGTCTTCACTGAAAAGAAACAGTTTTTTATGCTAATAATTAAGAAATCATTAACTAGACTATGTTTTCCCTTGGAAACAGTCACTGATTTAAGCATTTTGGGAATCGAGGGATAGCGGGTTTTGCGTTGGAAAATTTTCTTGTGACTTTTGCATAAAGTTTACGTTTTATGTCGCCTATTGCACTTACCAGAAGCATTTCTGGGCGGCGATAAAAGGCAGGGCGTACATTTCACACGCATTTTTTGGTTTCTTGTGTGTGAGAAAATGCCAGGGGATGTTTCCTTTCCTCTGTTCTCATCCTTGAGATAAGATGATTTTTCTTTCAAGAAACCCAGATCCGACTGAGGTTGCGCCCAATAGTGGCGACAGTAAGGCGTGGCTAGGGCTAGAAAAGGTGGGGAAGGGATGGTAACCGTTTTTTGAAAAGACAAAATTTATGTATCATTTCGTGGCGGCTTTCCAAACGTTTTCTGCTATCCGACACTTTGGATGTGCTTGTGGATGCAGATATATGCGGTGAACAGACTAGTCAGATTAGTAAAATGAATGCCAAAATGGCTAAATTCCCAGCTGAACGAATGGAATGTGATTACCAGAAAGTGAGCAACCTTTCGGACCAAAAATGGATTTTGCAACGATTTACTACCTCAAAATACTGATATAAAGTCTTATTCATTAGGAGAGGTAGGTTGAAATTACTCCAGAAACATGGTTTTGCTGAGAACCTAATTTTGTCGGAGCCCTTTAAGGTCGCTTACATCAAAATATGGTCTTTTCCTATTATATAATCGACTCACTGCCATTTTCACTGTTTTTTGTAGTACTCGTTAACTGATGTTAGGACGTAGTTTTTGTTCAAGACCGCAATATTATCGCATCATAGATTTTGAAGCAATTTACAAGCGTTTTTTTCACTCGAAAACCCCGTGATAAATAAGAATTCATTGCAAAACCTTGTAGCCTTGAAGAGAGCTGCCCTTCAAAACCGGACGCTCTGCCTGGGACCAATAAGACAAATTTCGCCTGACTCAGCTAACGACTACTTCCCAATCGCTATGTCAATCAGGCTCATGAGCGACACACAGTTTAAGGGGGAAAAAAGTAGTAAAGTTGATGGAAGCTATTTTTGGATTTGAAGAGACATTTAGTTGACTTACTGCAGCTCCAGTATTATGTCCTTCGACGCGGAAAAACAGGGCGTCGCCCCATGTACTCTTCATCGATTATAAGTACTAATTAACTAAGAACTTCTCCAGGCCATCACTTGGGCCAACCCATTGGTCGAAATCCCCAACGAGTTTTCACATGCGAAATTTCTCCATATAGCTCGTAAATGTGTTCGTTGTTCTCTCTTTCTACACTGGCATTATTTGAATTACAGGAGTTCAGAAATATTCACAGAACTCTATCATTTTTGGACAGATAGTATTATTAATTTCTGAACGGTATTCTACTTAAATTACATTTACCAGCACCTAGGACTCCAGTAAGCGATTTTTCAGGTTGGTCAAAAATGCGACATTTATGATGAAAATGTGTTCTGGGGAAAAAAGTCCACTAAGAAATTCCGACGTCGGGAATGATAGTAAAAACGTCCGAAACATTCCATTTTTAGCGGCTTCGCCCCGATTTCTAGATGATTATCGCACACGCAGTCCAACCGTATCATGTAAAGCGCCAGAAGCTTAAAGAAGTCAGTTAAAGAAGATTTTATCATGCATAGATTAGGAAAACAGTATGAGTAGGCAAAACCTGGGAGACAAAACTCGAACGTGTGATGTGTCCACAACTGAAGTCGGCTGAACCTTATTTGGCCGACCGCCAGTATTTTCTAAAAATATTAAATCTTGCCACTTGAGACACTTGTTTAAAGAAAGTTATTATGGCTGATTATTCGCGCCGATATGTGCAATAATTGCGTTTTGATATCGACACGGTTTTATTCCCAAATCACAACGGTTTTTCTTGGTCACTGTTATCCGCCTGTGATAGTACTACACCAATATCGAACGCGCTAGCGTCATTATCCAGGATGAAAGGGGGTGCATCAGCGGAGACATTAGGAAATTTGAGTATCGCGGCTGTTGTGAGGTGAGCTTTAAGGTTACCGAACGCAGTTTGACATTCTTCTGACCAAGGAAATTTTCGAACTTTTACCCTCAGTCTAGGCAATGGTCTTGCTATGCCGACAAAATTGGCGATGAAGCGTCGGTAATAGAAAGCCAAGCCGATTAATCCTCGGACTTCCGTTGGTGTCTATGGTGTGGACCATGATCGGATAGCGTCTATCTTCCCCGGAGCAACACGTGTGTCTGATGCGGAGACTTCGTAGCCTAAGTAGGACACCTGGTGGCGGAGGACCTGGCACTTTTGTGGGCTCAGTCGCAGTCCGGCTTCGCGACATGCCTCTAACTCTGCATATAGATCTTGATTATGCTGTTCGATCGTTCTACCGAAGACGGTAACATCACCGAGATACTCGAGGCATTGTTGGAGATACAGGTGTGCCTACGACCACTTTCCAATCGCTTTGTCAATCAGGCTCATGAGGGACACAAAGTTTAGGGGGAAGAAAAGTAGTAAAGTTGATGGAAGCTATTTTTGGATTTGAAGAGACATTTAGTCGACTTACTGTGGCTAAAGGATTATGTCCGTAGACGCGGCAAAACAGGGCGTTGCCCCAAGTACTCTTCATCGATTATAAGTACTAACCAACTAAGAACTTCTCCAGGCCATCTCTTGGGCCACCTCATTGGTCGAAATCCCCAACGAGTTTTCATATGCGAAATTTCTCCATATAGCTCGTAAATGTTGTCGTTCGTTGGTCTCTCTTTTTATAATGACATTATGTGAATTACAGGATAATATTATTAATTTCCGAAAGGTATTCTTCTTGAATTACATTTATCAGCACCTAGGACTCCAGTAGGGGATTTTTCAGGTTGGTCAAAATTGCGACATTTATGAAGAAAATGTTTGTTCTGGTGAAAAAAGTCCACTAAAAAATTACGACGTCGGGAATGATAGTAAAAACGCCCGACAAATTTCCATTTTTAGCGGCTTCGCCCTGATTTCTAGATGATTATCGCACACGCAGTCCAACCGTATCACGTAAAGCGCCAGAAGTTTAAAGGAGTTAGTTAAAGGAGATTTTATCATGCACACATTAGGCAAACAGTATGAGTAGACAAAATCTGGGAGACAAAACTCGAACGTGTGATGTGTCCACATTTAAAGCCGTCTGAACCTTATTTGCCCGACCGCCAGTATTTTCCAAAAATACTAAATCTTGCCACTTGAGACACTTGCTAAAAGAAAGTTATTATGGCTAATCATTCGCGCCGATATTTGCAATAATTGTGTTGTGGTTTCGACAGAGTTTTACTCGCAAAACATAACGGTTTTTCTTGGCCACTGTTATCCGCCTGTGATAATATTACGCCAATAGCGAACGCGTTAGCGTCAGTATCCTCGATGAAATGAGGCGCATCAGCGAAGATATTAGGAACTCTCAGTATCGGAGCTGTTGTGAGGTCAGCCTTAAGGTCATCGAACGCAGTTTGATATTTCACTGACTAAAAAAATTTTCGTCATTTCTCCGTCAGTCTATGCAGTGGTCTGATTATGCCGACAAAATTGACGATGAAGCGTCGGTAATAGAAAGCCAAGCCGATGAATCCTCGGACCTCCGTTGGTGTCTATGGTGTGGGCCAGGGTCGGATAGCGTCTATCTTCTCCGGGGCGACACGTATGCCTGCTGCGGAGACTTCGTGGCCTAAGTAGAACACCTGGTGGCGGAGGACCTGGCACTTTTGCGAGCTCAGTCGCAGTCCGGCTTCGCGACATGCCTCTAACTCTGCATATAGATCTTGATTATGCTGTTCGATCGTTCTACCGAAGACGACAACATCATCGGGATACAGGAGGCATTGTTGGGGACACAGGTGTGCTAGTACGACCTGCATGAGTCGCTGAAACGTTGCGGCTTCGTAGCACAGTCCAAACGGCATAGTTTTGAAGTCGAACAATTCTTGTGGCAAGATAAACGCCGCCTTCTGGCGATCTATGGGTTCCACCTCTGCCTGCCAGGTCCAGAGTGGACAATCATTAGGCATCTAGGGTACATTCTATAGTAGGAACGAGTCGCGTGATGTTACTGCGTTTAGGCGCCGGGTAATCAATACAGAAGCGTACTATGCCGTCCTTCTTGGGTAGAAATGTCACTGGGGAGGTCCAAGGGGAGTGTGACGGTCTAATTACCCCCGTAGCTAGCATGCTGTCTAGTAGATCGCGAACTTCGTTTTGGTACTGGACGGGAATCCGACGCGGAGGCTGCCAAATGGGCTTAGCAGCGCCTGTCTCGATGGCATGCTGGATACGGTTCGTTCGGCCTGGGTAGTATTCGTCCCACGCGAACACGTCCTCAAACTCGAGTAGTAGAGCTCTGAGTGCCTGGCGATCACAGTCGGTGCCGTCCGACTTCCATATGGAGGTAGGTGGTATTTGTACCGACATCTGGATTGCCGCACATATGGCTGCGTCATCAAAAACTGTCGCAGGCATCATGGGTTCTCCTTCCTTCTCTGTGCAGAACTGCACCGTTCGCTGTTTAACGTCTATCAGACAGCTGTGTCGTGCTAAGAAGTCAATGCCGAGCACCAAATCCCATGTTTATTGGGGTGTCACGATGAAGGTGTGCTGGTCGTGTTCTTCCGGAGGGTTACCTTGAGTGATACGGTTCCAATATGATTCATTCAGGAGCCAACTGCTGTCCTCAGCCGAGTGATCGGGCATGCCGGCCTCCTGTTGGCGTACAGATTTTGTGGTACTATTCTTCGGTTAACTAGACAGACTGTGGCTCCTGTATCTATAAGCGCATTAACCTCTTCGCTGTTAACTGATAATCGGGCGTAAAACGAAGCTGCATTATAATGGGGGTCGCTGCGTGAGGTGATGGAAAGCGTACCAGGTGCGTGGCTGCAGGTGCACGCCTGATTGCGGAAAGGCGGACGGCCTCCGGGTCTGCGGAATGGTCTGCCTCGTTGGTTATACGGATTGGGGTTTGAGCCTGTGAAGCGGGGTTTAGAGGGGTAACGGTCCCCTTCAATAGCCAAGCCAGATAGACGCCAAGGGTGTTGGAAGGGGTGCTCTGAGTGGCCTTGAGTTACACTGATCATTCTGAGGTAGCATTTCGTTCTGTCCACTGCATCTTATATGTCCCCTGGTGGTTGTAGCACAAATGATCGTGGTAATTAGTAGAGAATATGGAAGCGACCTTGTATTTCTGGGAAGGCTCTCGCGGAAACTGGTAGTATGGCAGGTGAAGACGTTGAGGACGAAGTGGAAAATTCTCTCCAGTGCAATCAATGGTAAAACAAAATGAAATGGGAAAGAGTGCTTGACACGTGCATATACCGGGAGTAATTATTAATGTGCTGTTCGGATCTAATAAGGTTAATGCTGCAATAAACTTGAACCAAATCCATGCATGTCACTGACAGAGTTTGATTTTAGCCAGAAGAACCAAAGACACCTTGTCATTTGCCGAAATCTTGTCTCATCAATTGTCTAAAATGTGCTGCAATAATGGGTACTGTAACTACGTTGGGGAAGCCGGAAGAAAACTGAAAATCAGTCTACATGTGCACAGACTGGCAATTTGGGAACTATACCGAACTCCTCATCTCACCACCATCAGAGAACTGGACGGAACGGTTGACACTTGAGGCGTGGTATTCAGATGCCAGGTATATCAGCGGTCATATTGACCATCCTAGGACAGACAAAGTCATGTGTCGCCAGAACCATAAACAGCAGAACAAGACAGCCGCATTGGACTTGATGAACTCAGTCGTTGGAGGACCAAACAGCCGCCAGACCGAATGACCCTCAGAGGTTTATCCATAGATCTACCTGAAGGTCGATTCGACGAAAAAGAATGTAGATTCGCCCAAGTCAAATTTACTCAGAAAGTTATTTGAATATCTGTTGGATTTTCTACCTTCAACGGTTTGACAACGACTTTCCGACAATGATTTCCGAAATTCCAACAATGAAATGAGTACTCGGGCGTCACATAAAGAAGAGAGTGATCTTAAAAGACAAGGCTCGAATTGGTGAATCAGGAGCAACTATCCCGGAGGGGTCTCAAAAGCTTATTTTTCTTGCGAATGCCCCAAATCGTATCCCAGTCAAACATATATCTGTCTTCTTTCAGTAATTCGAAATTATCTAAAACGACACTTTTTATCATAAAAATACATTCTTCACTTATCGGCTATCTTCATTCACAAAATGAAATTGATGACTGCACCTCCATTGTGTCTAGTGATTTTAATTTTCTGGAAATCCTTATGGGGTTTTTTTTCGACAGTCCGTGCAAGTTGTCCTGCTATGATTATAATTTCCTGAGCTAACTGAAATATGACTCGATTTACAATTTCCATTTTAACGTTTTCTCTTTCTGCAGTGGAAAATACTAAATTTCTCTTTTTTGGAGAGCACCGACTGGAAAAAGCATGCAACGTAGTAACATTTTCCATTTGGACTTCCGATACAATCTGGCGCCGCAAGTTTGCAGGTCAGTTCACTGAGGAAGAATCTAGTGGTGACCCTGTAAATCACGTTCTCCTAATTAACGGGGTTTAAAAAGTAATTTCTGCCTTTTGTGCTGTTCTTCCTTATCGACACAGTCTGTTATATGAATGCACCGTTAAATTTACCATAACTCAAGTGTGGGACGTTTGCGCGTCTATAAAGTCCGATGGGACCGATCGATAAAATCAAGTATTGAGTACGTAATCACGCAAAGTGGATGAAAAGGTCTCATTTATGCTGCAACAGTAGACGCAAGACCGATCCCGATAGTCAGGGTGGCACGTTATAGTCTACGTGCACTTGTTTAAATCATAAAAGGAACAGACACACAAGGAATTACGGCAATTAGAATAAGCTATACGAAGTGTATTAATTCTAAATTTAGGAAAATGAGAGCAACTGAGTTGTGAAGGCTCAAAGAACAACCCCCAAAGGTAGTTTGTTAGGCTATGGGAACAGGCGCTTCCGTAGTACAGGCGGCCATGAACTAACTTCTGGAAGTTCCAGAAGGGTTAGGGCACGGGAAAAGGCCCCTCCTTAGAACTTAGCGCAAGGTTACCTGTGATGTGTGGGATGGGGTATTTCCGCGTTCAGCCAAACTGAAAATAGCAGTATTTTTTCCCTCTGTGATACAAGGCACCAGTCAGGAAATTTGACAAGCGAAGTCTGGATTAGTTGTAGGAAGTATCTGTCCCATTGTTCTTTGCTTAATTGCTTCATTATGGTGTAAAGGGCCGTTTTCTGAAGGAGAGTAAGTTTCAAAGAAATTTTACAAACGGATAGTTGGACACTGAACTTGAGCGCAAACTAATGTCTAGGTACTTCTCAATGTTTTAGTCCAATATCACAGATTTGCGCGCGCTTTGCCACGAAAGGACATAAAGTTAATTAACTGATATTTGAAATGCCAACTGAAATTCTGAAATGAGCTTTCGACTCGAAAAGATTACTTAACTAGGATTTTAACCCTAATAACCATGCAACCCAATTCCATGATAATTCAGCGACTTCAGGATGTTGGCCACCTGAAAAATTTAAAATCTGTAAGTAATGACTACTACTGTGGCATTAATTTTCTCATTAATTTTCCATGCCCACAAAAATTCAATTATATTTTATAGAAAACATGCATGCAAACACTCATTCCTTTACTCGTTTGATGGAAAACTACGTGTTCTCTAAATCTTATGCTTGAAGGAAGGATATAATAAGTTTTAAAACACGTTCATAATTTCCGGATAATTTTAAACCCAACCAGCCGTTACACCTGTATTCAGGGTTTCCAGACCAAAAGTTGTATGTTTTCCGTGTACGGAAACTCGTGCATTTGTATACGCTATTAAGAGGAGACCATATTCGGTTCATAAAATTTAACAGCGGGTTTGAGCCATATTGTAGACTTTACAAGCAATATTACTAAATGCAGAGACAAAATGTTCTACGGACGGGCATTTCACGATTTTGAAAAATCTCATAACTAGAAGCTTCATTAAAATCGAATTATACAACTTCTGCAAACATAAAATTTAAAGAAAATGTAATTTTCCACTAACCTACCAAAAGGATGAAAATGTTTGTAGATGTTTGCCATGAAATAAATTTGAATGTAAAAAAGCATCGAAAATCAGTTATAAAGATCGATGTTACAATAGTAGTCATTAGTTACAAATTTTCAGTTTCTGCAGGCGGCTGGCATCATGGTGTAACTAAATTATAATGGAGTAGGCTGCACGGTGATTAATTTTACAACCCTACTAAAGTAACCTCTTCGAGTCTAAAGCGCATTCCAGAATTTCAGTTGATATTTCATGAGTTAATATATCTACTGTATATGTGTGTGCGGAAATTGTAAACAAAGAGAATATGAAACCGGGGTATCGGATTCTGGATCCATGTAATACAAATAAGACAAGATATAAACGATCACACTTGTTCTATAGCAAAGCGTACTTCACGTTCCACGGAACAGTCTACACGCAGGTGAAAGGCACACCAATAGGTTCGCCGCTTTCAGAACTCGGGTCTGAGGTGGTATTTTGACACCACAGATAGAAATGCAGGGCTCGGTATGCGGACGGCACCTTCGTCATCATCGAACGGGATCAGATGATGATATTCAAAGAACATCTCAGTGCCGTGCATGCGGACATAAACTTTTCGAAGAAGAAAGGATAAAACAACCAGCCAGGTTTCCTTGCGGTCCACTTCTGAAAAGCGACCAGTACGACGTAAACACTAAGCTGCAGCAACGATCAAACATCCACAAAAGCAGCTGCTTAAGGGCAATATGTCGGCATGTTGAGACGTTTTGTAGTAAACTGCAAGACAAGATTGCTAAGTTGCAATGACTTTGACGAGTGTTTAGGCCGAATGCTTCCCCGATGCATGCATAAAAGGGACCGACCCAAATTATGGCGAGCGCTCCCGTACGTGAAGAACGCCTCTAAATCCGTCAGTCGCCTTCCTACAACAACCGAAAATGAAGCTGCGCACAGACCGGAGGCAACTAACAGGCGCCGGCTCATGTGACCAAAAGAGCTCCTGCTGCGGCAGGAAACGTTCGGAGTCATTTGCCGGAACTGGTGCTTGTTCCGGACAAAGCAACTACGTCAGCGAAATCAAAAGATTACTCCGAACGCCAATGGCCGAAAATACGACAGTGAGGAGGAACGACGCTAGCTCCCAGATCGTTGCTCATTGAAGGGGACGTCGTCACACCTTCAAGTTTGACGGAGCCGAAATTCTCGGAAGAGATGACAACTACGTGAGCCGTGGGCTACTTGAGTCATGGTTCGCATGGTAGATGGACACAGAAATAGTTACCCCCAAAAATTTAGACCAGAGCTTAATGTAGTTCCGGGGAGTACTTGTTTATGTGGCCAAGGACCTATTTGGCCGCAATGAAAATTACCGGGGGCGGAGGTAAAAAAATATGCAGGGAGTACCCCCCCCCCCCACTTTCCTCTATTACACTATAAGTTATTCGCTTTCCGTCGACTTCGAAGGGAAAAGGAAATTGGCGGCAGAAGGTCTGTCCAATAATTTTGAGCCATATCAGCCGTTTTATTAGCGTTTAACAATTTCAGTCTACGAGGCACATGCTTTCCTTATCTTTGCCTTTCAGAAAATACAATTTAGAGTTCATGAGATTTGACAATAGGTGCGGACTATGTCATACATTTCATGGGGAGCATTAATAAACAGACAGGTACGATGCTGTATGAAAGGTTTTGTTCGGTATGGCGGTTGTTTCTTTCCCCATCGGCTGAGTTTATGAAGTCCAGTGTGGCTGCCCTGCCCTGTTCTGCATGTCTCTGACGACACATGACCTTGCGTGCCGTAGGATGGCCAATATGACCGCTGATATACTTGGCATCTGAATACCACGCCTCCAGTGTGAACCATTCCGTCCGGTGTCTCTGATGATGGTGGGATGAGGATTTTGGTCTAGCTCCCAAATTGCCAGTCCGTGCACATGTAGACTGGTTTTCAGTCTTCTTCCGGCTTCCCCTGCGTAGTTGCGGTCCCCATTATTACAGCACATTTTAGACAATTGATGAGACATGGTTTCGGCAAGTGACAGGGTGTCTTTTATTCATCTGGCTAAAATCAAACTCTGTCAGTGACATGCATAGGTGTGGTCCAAGTTTATTGTAACATTAAGCGTATTAGATCCGAACAGCACATTAATAATTACTCCCGGTATATGCACGTGTCAAGCACTCTTTCCCATTTCATTTTGTTTTACCATTGATTGCACTGGAGAGAATTTTCCACTTCGTCCTCAACGTCGTCACCTTCCATACTACCAGTTTTCGCGAGAGCCTTCCCATAAATACAAGGTTGCTTCTACTCTCTCCTTGTCCACGGTTCTGCAGATTTTCCGGAGGCAGAAGGAGATCCGCATGAGGTGAAGCTGAATTTTTGGTAAAAACGCTAAAATTATCTTCACCCGGCTAAAATCACACAAATTTGGAGACAGAAAAACGCGGCATGAAATAGTGTTTTGAAAGTGTAATATCTTACTAAAAATATACACCATATGCAGATATATAAAAATAGTACCTCTGGATCAAATGAAGAAAGAAGTCTTAATTTACGTTAATGTTGTAAAAATTATCCTATTAATTAGCAATTAGTTGTGTAGACATATTTTGCTGCGATTTATACTCAGCTTCCTGTTTATATAAATAAACGGATTACTATCCGCCATTAAAACGTCTGTAAATGGGGGACTTATGCAAATTATGAAATATCAGTACAGTTGAAAATTGATGTTCTACATTTTCGTCAGTTTGACCGTCTTCCATGATTCTAGTCTCAACAAGAAATTGGGAAACTCCTTGACGCCTTAAACTCAGTCCAGCTTACTGAGGGAAAAACAAGTCACGCGCATCTGAGTACTCTATTTGTAACTAAAGAGGAATATCAGTAACAGCCGGTGTTCCCGGCCATTCACCCATGAAGGTACTAACGAGGATCGAAGAAGCCTATCTTCAGTGATGGATTGAGGCTCGGCATGGTAGATGTCTGATAGACCTTAGCGCACTGCCTTCCAGATTTTTTTTTACGAAGATTGAAACTGACCCCAAGACAACGGTGTGTCAAACTGCACGCAAGATGAGGTGAGCACTTTTGCACAACAATTTCGATTCTGGTCATGAGATTCCGACTTAATCATTCGTGAACCGCATTGAAAATTAAAGTCCGTCTAACTCGGCTGTAGTGGCGGACAGGGGTGAAGTTGGCGGGAAGTCGAAAAAGACGAAACGGAGATTTGCGATGTTGTGCTGCTGTCGAGCCTTTTTCTTCTTTACCCTACAGACTAGAACGATGATTCAAACAGAGTTGAAAAGACGACTCCGGACGACGCCAGACCCACAGCAGTGAAGTGCCCAATAATCCTTTTTCACGTCCGTGATCCCAATCTCCTTTGAGACTATACGCTCCCCACCCTCATATAGCCTATCTTAGTATATAAATTTCTTGTGTCTAGACGATTCCCCTCCAACTGAGTGTCGCATTAGCTTGTGCTACTGACTGAAGGATGAGTGAAGCTGACGATCAGCAGAATTGAGAATTGGAACGCGGTTCTGAGTCAAAGTCTACCCTTGAGGGAGTAACAACCGCAGAGATCACGGAAGCAGGAGAGATGAGTGGTCCGTCTACAACAGACCGCTGTAACAAATTAACCATAGTAATTAGTAGGCCGCAGTAGGTTTCGTAACCCCACCTTGTAATCGACAACCCTAGGACCCCGTAATCCTGGAACACTGGTAATTGATGTCTTACGAGTCGCACATCGCCACGTAGAGCGGATAGAACTGAATGCAATTAAACATAAAACAAGAAGATTTTTGTTTAACTTATTCTCCTACGCCTAAATACACTACTGGAGTTGGGCCTGCTAATTGAAAAATAAACAAAAGCAAACTCTCAATACATAAAATGTGTTTGAATAACCCGCCACTTGCAAACTTCAAGCATGCCAGGAACCAATAGAATTCACAACAAGTGCCAAATAATTGAACAGGGAACGTCCTACACAGGAATGTTAGAGGAATTATGGAAATACACCATAATGCACGCGATAAGTGCCAAATATCTCAAGTATGTAAGCACGTTTTATATGCATAATTAAGCAGCTTAGCAATGCAATACAAGAAGTTGAAGGTAAATATGTACGTAAAAATTATGTACAATGACGAAATGCATCAATAAACAGTGGAAGAAACAATGCTTATTTTTCCCCCTCTAACATACAGACCAACGGCGCCACGTCGCAGAAAAAAACAAACAAACCTAGACTGGTTTTCCGACGATGACTGATATATTGCTGAGGCTAGAAGCTCGCAGGCGGCAGAATAATGCCAAACAAGTGAAATGTTGCCTAGTGTGGCAAAATGCAAAATGTCAGCATTGAACAGTTTACAGTCAAGCACACCAAGCATTTCAAGAATGAGACCACAGGAAAACCCACCAATGCGATTGAGGCCCATTGCAGCAGAATGGAACGGACGCTCCATTAGGAAGGGCCGATGTCTGGTCTGGGTCGATGTATAGGCCCACGTAGACCGGGTTCAATATAGCGCATACAAACGAAAATGCGGGTTCCAGGAACTAGTCGATGACAGGTAGAAGCGGTCGTTGGAATAGGGGCTTTATTTGCGTGACGTTTCGGATTCTCACTTGAACCCATCATCAGAGAATGTGGTAGAAACGGGTAGTTCGTGCAAAGGAAGTTGCAGTATTTATAGGATGCAGTCCCTATGCTACCACATACTTATGGTAATTAACCGCTCTCCCATTCATCAAGAATGGTTGCCCGCTGGTGCGTTAATGGCTTGATGACTGGCCTTCAGGTTTACTGAAATCTCATCATCGGTGTTGGATGCTGGCGTGATTATTGCTCGTCCATTGGGCTCACGGGCCTGTGCGCTCCCCGAATGGTCAATTACCTTGGCTAGACTATGCCTCATCAAGGAATATGGAGCGGGGATGTCTTTGCACTTGTTGATAGACTGAGGGCTCGTGAACCTTGACTCAAGCAATTCGCGGTTCACGCGATTATCCACTCTTGCGAGAAATTCGGCCTCATTAAACTTGAACGTGTGGCTGGATCTCGTCGAATAGGCGGTGACCTGATATTTGGCGTCATTTCTCCGCACTACTGCCGCGTGTTCGGCAATTCGCGTCCGGAGAAATCCTCCTGTTTCTCCGACATAGTTGCTTTGCCCGCAATTGCACCAGATCCGGCAAACGACTCCGGACGTTTCTAGCCGTAGCAGCGGATCTTTTGGTCTCATCACCTGACGCCTTATGGTGGCCTCCGGGGTGTGTGTGTGTGGTGCCCTCAAAATGGGCCACGTGTTAGATGCGCTGGACCAACACGGGGGCCCCATCGGACTCTGGCAGGCGTTATCTGTGCGCAATAACAAATGCCAACATTTGCGGGGTGCGCTCGCAGACCCGGTTGTCGGCATACGTCGCTCAATTGGCCCACTGTCATCACCCCATTGTTTTGTGGTCAAAATCCTGGTTATTTGTGTGTGGACCAGGGGGTGCCGAGTGGAGCGCCAAGGCGAGGATCCGTCCGAGCCATCCACCTGCGGCCTCCCCCGTCTCCGGTCTTCTTGACTCTGTCTTGACACCGGGCTCAGGCGGGGGAGGAGGAAAGAGTGTAGGTAGATGCTACGCAAGTCTACTGGCACTATAAACCCCTGCGTAATTCACCGTTCCTGCTCCACAATGCAGTCTGTGGGGCACACGGTGGTCATCGTCGAAATCGACGGTCGGATTGTCGTGCTGTTTCTGATGATAGGTTCAACTGAGAATCCGAAACGTCACGCGAATAAAGCCCTTGTTCCAGCTGTCGCTTCTACTTCTTATCAGCAGATTCAGTATGGTCTGCGGTTTGACGTAGACATAGTTGGTTTAGAACATTCCTGGGAAATATTTCTGTCGCATACTGCGGAAGCATATCCGATGCAAGCGCTTCCCAAACGGAGAACCTGATGAACTCCTTCTTAAAGGCGATTTAACAACCACTTGTAAGTAAATCTTTGTACATAATCTCAACTCCATTTAACTAACCTATTATTGGCTGTGCAAAGGATTATCCGTAAGTATTCATGAAGAGACAAATAAGTCACGGCGTGTGCTTTCAACAACAAAACACGTTTAGAGACGTCGAGGAAGCCGAGCGTTTGTGTTCTACTCGGGGCGAAGTAAACCAACATGTGCCCGGCGATCCTCACGCACGGGCTGTATGGTGAATGTGATATGGCACAAAAAGGCTTAACTACTCTTGTTGAAGAAGTAAGTAAATCACGGCTTATGGAATCGACAACGAAAGTCCATACAAGTACATCGAGAAAACTAGGCGGTCAAACAAAGGCATGATGAATGACGGAGAGGAGAGGAGTGAAAGCCGACGGCCAACTCATGCTTAATGATTTATCACTTTAAAAGGTCATACAGAAACAACTCGGTGCATGCGGTTATATCTCTGCGTCCGATGGCATCCAAGGAGAGACTTCCTGTAGCTATGAATTAATAAGCCGACCAAGGCCAGATGAAAGAAATATAGTAGATAATTATGCATATTAAATCCAGGGGGATTGCAAAACCTATCCTTACCCCGTAATTATTGCCTTGATCGTTCTTTCGTGTTCACATACCAGAAGCCGCACTGAGGAGTAGAATCCATCGAAAGTGATTTATGTAGAGGCAGAAACATCGGCGAAACACGTGTTTGGGCTTAGGGCTAGAACGTATGTCGGCAGTATTGCGTAACGACCGTTATATTGCTAGCAGTGCTTCTTGTTGTGGAGTGGACACTACATGGTCTTTGACTGATACTTTCACTGGAATTTCGGGTCTTACCCTAAAAAAGTCACTTAACGGACACCTAACTGAATGTCCTGCATTTAATACTTTCTGAAATTATTATCACGATATATATACGAATATGTCAGATCATCTTCTGTTTTGTAATCCGAGATAAACCAACGTCTGGCGGATTTTTCTACCTGGCTGTGAATGAATGCGTAGTTAAGTTACCTAGACTGCCCAATCTACAGGAAAATTTCCTCTTCAGGAAAAATTGAGAAATACGCTCCAATCGCTTCTTCTGTACACCCCGCAGTTGCTAGACCTTAGCATGCTTCATGAGAAAACGTTCGAGAAATATCCCCGGAGTGCATTCACCGTATTTCAGTAGTGTCTATTTTGCGTCACAGGCCTTCCCCTGCGCGCAAATGTGCTCACTTCCCATAGCACCGGCATTCCATTACTGCCATAGCATTGTCAGTGAAAAAGTATTTTGTTTTTTGCGCAATAAAATGAAGCATTATCTCACGGACATATCGGTTACTGGTACACATTTGCATGCACGGCAGGGGCACTGACTAGCCGCTGACCCGTTGGACTAACTCCTGCTGTTTTCACTTTTGATTGAGCACTTAAAAAGCCGCCGTACCATTAAGCAGTCACCTCTGTGAGTTCTGCATCCCTGGATAGCTCTTCTGGTAACTAACTGAACCGCTGGACGCATATCCTCCTGGCAGATCAAAAGGAAACCATTTTTGCCTCAGTACGGGGTAGAGCTAAACTGTCTGGTAAAATCAAGCTGGGTGGTATATGCAGCGTAGGGGGGGGGTTGAGGGGAGTGCAAAGGTAGTCCTTTCTGAGACAAGATAATGGGAACTGATTAGTTGTCGGGCAACTGAATGGCATTTCACTCGTCAAAAGTTGTTTTGCATTTCAACTATCCCTCATAAACTCCTCGTAGAGTAAAACCTGTTTTCCCATTTGAACGTATCTGCAAAGTAATCTGTGAAATTGCTGTAAATTCTTCGGAGTAAGGGTTTTTGGGTTCACTCTGAGCGCCGATATGAAAATCTGGGCTAAAATCCATCGGAAACTATGGAATGGCCGTGAACTTATGACAAGTTGCCGAGGGGCAGTCAGTAGTATGCAAATACTGAATGAATCACAATGCCGACAGCATAGGTACCAGTTAGTACAGAGTAACACTATGAGCAGATGACTGCTCATCTCACAAAAATGTCGCATAAATACGGACAGACAGTAATCGAGTCTACTCACGACTTACTTGTCGCCGTAAACTAGTCAGTCTCTGCAAGCACTCTGGAACATTCTGGGTGTTAAACGTTTCTGTTGACTGCACTTTAAGCAGCAAATCATGACGCACACTCGTGCAGCTGGAGACGTATTAAGTTCCTTGTATTAATTTGACCTAACCGTGAAAAGTTAGGCGCCTCGGCGCCAGGAGGAAGTTTGTTCAAAAGCTGGCAGCCTGACGTAGCTGAATCATCTTGGGATTTTGTTGCGTGATGATTAATATTACAAGCATGCTTTTCGAGTCGAAACCGCACTTCAGAATTTCGGGTAACATTTCATGAGTTAGCACATCTACTATACCTCTGTCCTCTGATGTTCTGGTTATAAACAGAGATTTCGCGCGTACCTTCAATCCAGTATGGAAAACGAAAATGCGCAGATGCGCCCCATTTTCTGCTTAAAACTACGGTACGTACATCAAAAGTTTCCGAGATCAGTCGGAGTCCGCATTCAAAATTCCTGAGCAAACGTAAACTTTAATGACGCCAGCAAGTTGGGCTGCACAAATCGAGAAGCCTGCTGAAGGTGGGCCCCATATTTGAGAGCAACTCCTAACCCAGTTAATCGTCGTGTTCTAATTATGAAGGAAACTTCAGCAGGACATGAAAACAGCATTATCATGAAAATGAAAAATGGAGTAATAATTGCCTGCAAGAAGTCAACCAGAGGGGCGCGCCCTGTCTCGAGGCTGGAGGCTGAAAACGCACATGGACTCGTGTCCGTCCCGTGCATCCGCATCTAGATGATAAAAGAGCCATCTAATATGGCAAATCGACTCACATGCATTAACTGCCCCTGCAAATATGCCGGCCAAGAGAGATGGCAACTGGGATTGCGCATGCGCAAGCGCTAACGGGCTGTGCGACCGGGAGGCCAATTACCCTAAATTGCCGCTCGCTGCCTCGAAATTGCTCCTGCCTTCAATTTCGCGGTTTCGAAGACGCCTGCGCAAGCTGGGGGGTGGCGGCTGAGTAGGAGGGAAAGTGTCAGCTCTTTGGAGTCTGCAACTAGATTGACAATCCGCTCACAAAGGATACACGCGACGGTCATTTGGAGAGTTTAGACAAGGATTTTGGCTGGATGGCAAGTGTTGCAAATCTTGCTGGGAATTTTGTACGATTTCATTACCAGACTCGTTTGAAAGTTCGAAGGCGCAAGCAGACACAGTACGTGATTTCTGTGTCCAATAAACTTCCTTCGTCCTTACTCAGGGATGGCTAGATTCGAATTCATGGTAGCGCAGCAGACTTTGGTCCTTGGAGCATATTACTCAGTTTTTTGCCAGGCACCAAACGTTGCGGTTGGAGCAAAGCTTACTTTATAGCCAAACTTCATCGGTTTTTCTGCAGAAGAGATGGTTTTTAAAAAGGCCTGGTTCATTTGATCCAACTGCGAAAAACTCGGCGCTTTGGTGGAATTTGAATCCACTGTAGCAAGGGAAAGGCTTTAGTACACCCAACGCTCTAACCACCTGAACTACGAGACCCCGCCGGAAGACGTGAGCTTAGTCACATGTGGGTCAAATTACCCACCCAACCTACGGCAACGGCTTGAATCCAACAAATCTGATACAATAAGCTGACTGCGCAAACAGGATTTTCTAACTAAGGCATCAAGAATTCACCACTAGATTTCCAAAGCAGTCAACCTAGAACCCACCGGATGGCTACCAGGCTCATATAAATGACATGTGTTATTGGCAGATCTGAGTGATTTATTTGCAAAAACTCGGCCCTAGTTTCGTAGGTTCGAATAACTCGAGATATGAACTATTCAATTCTGTCAGGAACATCTGTCGAATTATTCATAGACAGGTATGAGTACCGATAAAGGTAAGGGAGGCTAGGTTGGCCATTTCTTGTTTATTAACTATCATCAATCAGCCGTACCGTCCCCAAATCTGGATGATCTGAGACTCATTCTCGGATTCTCTGGTCACTGAGTTTCAAGGTCAACGCTCTACCATTGAGCCAAGGTCCCGCTGTACGGGCGGTTGCGATCTCCTTGGATGGTCTTTACGGTCGGATTAGTGGACATGCTCATACCGCTTCGCTAAGCAACTGCCTGCAAGGGTTCTAGCCTGATTCCCAAGGTAACGTTGGACGAGCACATGTCCTAGTCTAATCGTTTGGCGTATGGCAGTCCGTGCCTCCTTGCTCTCCACCGCTATGTCACGCTGCCCTCCTGTCCGGCTCATGCTCCCTGTTGAATCGCTGCCGGCAGCGTGTGAGGCTTTTCATTAGCGTCGCGAGAACTTTAAGACAATCAACGCTGCCCCTTCTCTGATTGGTTGACAGGCCCTAACCGAGACAGAAGGAAGGCGCACACACGCACCGCGGACTAAAAACCATAACTACAGACTACACAATTCTTCGATAGAGATAGCTTGGGTAACTTCTTTCAGAGCCTCTTGTACGCGCTTACACATACTGGAAAGTTGTCCAACCCAGTCCCTCTTCCCTGACTTTTAATTTGGGGACCACTGGTAGGGGGCGCTCACCGATCGTTCTTACGGAACGCTCTCGTTCCGTTGTGCCTTAAGGGCTCTCTCTCGAGTCCAACCAGCAGCCGCGCAGCGGCGCATGATATATAGGCAGAATGATATTTCCGGCAAAGACAATGGAGACTGGAATGGCCATTTCTGGCTTATTAGCCGTTGTCAGCCAGTCATACCCAAGCCCGAAGTGTGGAACACCCGAGGCTCAAACTCGCGACCTGTTGGTTAGAAGTCCACGCCTCTAACGTACTGCCTTTATCATGCGCCGCTGTGCGGCTACTGGTTGGACTCGATAGAGAGCCCGTAAGGTGCAACGGAACGAGTAAGTTCCGCAAGAACGATCGATGAGCGCCCCCTATCATTGTATATTCCCGATCGAGAACCGACAGGGCAACGGGCTCGTGGCCCAGTAGTTAGAGGCGTGGACTTCTAACTAACAGGTCGCGAGTTCGAGACTCGAGTGTTCCGCACATCGGGGTTGGATATGAGTGGCCGACAACGGTTAATAAGCCAGAAATGGCCATTCCAGTCTCCCTTGCCTTTGTCGGTAACAACATATTGGGGACCACTTTCGACAGACCATCACTCGTGTGATCAGTTAATTGTGTCCAACATTTTTATAACTGAATAAGACTTCGAGGAGTATGTGTTAGAAGGAAATGTGAGTAGAGTTCATAAGTGACGAGACGAAATTTATTAATCACCAGCAGTCTGGGTCTGGGGCTGTATGACGTATCGAATTCTCGCTCACGTGTAAAACATCATGAGTGCGAATGACTTTCGTAATACATAACACATCTGTTCCAAAGTGATCAATTCCAGCCGTCAATACCAGCGACGGATCTTGAAACAAAAGGCCTTCTGAGATAAGTCCGCATGTTCACACTCTTTTTGCAAACTTACCGGAGGATCTGCTTGACGCACGTGGATGGTCGCTTCCACCGCGTTTTTCAATCCGGATTTCCTCCCTCCGAGTAACTCAGACGACGTTTTGTGTGGGATTCGCCACAATTCTGCCGAATTGTCTGTGGACTTATGCTCAATAAAGCAGTCAGCAGTGGCTCAAAGTAGGCTGTTGATTCAAACTGACACGTTCCATGGAACCTGCTTTCATCGCTCTACCCTTACTAAAAGGTGAAGTTGTTCTTCCTGTGCGACCCACGACTGGAGTCCTCGTATTTATCCTGCTAGTGACCTGAAGCCAATGGCAAGGACAGGAATCATTAAAGTTACCATTCAGCCGCAAAAACCACAAGCGGGAGAGCAGGGCGTTTGTGACTATGGGATCAGTTACTCCTGTGTGTCTCTGGTGTAAAGGCCTCATCAGGTGAATCTGAACGTGAGGTAGGTAAGGATAGATTGTACAACCCCACTGGGTTTAATGTGAATAGACAACTACTGTATTTGTTTTGTCGGGTATTGGTTAGTTTATTGGTTCAAAGCTACAGGACGTTCCCCTTCAACTGTTACCTAACGCCTTGATATAGCCGCACGCAACGAGTTGTTTCAGTATGACTTTTTGCAGTGTTAAATTATTAAGCATGAGTTAGCCTTCGGCTTTCACTTCCCCCTCCCGTCGTTCATCGTGTATTTGTTTGATCTACTAGTTCTCCTACTGTACGTGCATCGCCTTTTGTTGTTGATTCCGTACGCCGTGATTTACCTATTCCAAAAGAGTAGTTAAAGCTCTTTGTGCCTTGTCGATAATCACCACACAGCGCGTGCTGTTGGAATCGCCGGTTGCATGTTGGTTTACTTCGCACCGACTAAAACACAAACGATCAGCTTCCTCGACGTCTCCAAACGTTTTTTGTTGTGGAGCGCGCACGCCGCGACTTGTTTGCCTCTTCATGAATGGTTGCGCATAATCCTTCGCAAAGCTAATGATATGATAGGTAAATTCAATTGGGTGTAGGTACAAAGACCAACTTACAAGTGATCGTCAAATCGCCTTCGGGGGGAGGGGGTTCATCAGGTTCCCTTTTATATAAGCTCTTGCACTGGATATGCTTCCGCAATATGCGACAGAAGTAGTCCCCACAATTGCGCTAGACCAATACTGTCTAGGCCAAACCACAGAGGATACTGAACCTCGTCTATGCTAATCCAAATAACACGGCGCAACATCGTCCGTTTCAGTCTGCTGTGTTAAGCCTCAAACGCATTGGTGTGATTGTCTGTGGTCTGATCCTTGAAATGCCTGCTATGAATGACTGTAACCTTTCAATGCCGACATGTTTGATGTCCGCATTGGGATTTTGTCTATTCGGTAGCATTGACCTTGCTTAACAGTATTTTACTACCTCCGAGTTTATAGCATTGTTTACTTATCAGCCATCGTCGGACAATCAATCTGAGTTTGTCTGTTTTTTCTTGACCTGGGGCCCTCCGTCAATTTCATAAATCGTTAAACTCAGGACATGTAGTGATGTGTTCGAGAAACAACTTTTTAAAGTAAAACCTGAAATATCTTTGCTTTTAATCAGTACCTGTGTCGGGGGTATAGTATAACCGTCTGTAATATACGTACTCTGTGTGGCCTCTATCATTAAACGTCGACCGAGATACTCAAATGTTTTCTCATTCAGAAAATATTATTCAGGGTCTAATGCAAAACTGTGTATCGTGCAGCGTTACCTCAGACACGCCAGGACTTCGGCACTTGAATGAGGTTCTTTGCGTTTACTGATATGTTACTATTTTCCAATTGAGTTTTGATGTCCATATATGTTGATCCTTTTTTCGGAAACACACACAAAAATCAGAAGAAGAACCGATCGCTGTAACAAGGGCTTTATTTGCCTGACGTTTCGGATTCCCACTTGAATCCATCATCAGAGACAGTTTCGGAAAGGGTTGACTCGTGCACAGGAGGCTGCAGTATTTATAGGATGCAGTCGCTATGCTTCCGCATACTTATAGCAATTAACTGCGCTCCCCCTTCATGAAGGATTGTTGCCCGCTGGTGCGCTAATTGATTGATGGCCGGCATGAAATAATTTTCCCCATTGATTTACGATGTCATCATAAATTCAAGTATATTTTATAGAGAACATGCACGCGATTATCCCCTCTCGCGAGAGGCGCGAGTTGCTTGAGTCATGGTTCACGGGACCTCTGTCTATCAACAAGTGCAACGACAACCCCACTCCATATTCCGTGCCGAGGCATAGGCTGGCCAAATTAATTGACCACTCGGGGAGTGCGCAAGCCGGTGAGCCAGATGGCCGAGCAATCATCACGCCAGCATCCAACAAGGGTGATGAGATTTCAGCAATTAACAATGCGAATGTCGGCCATCAAACAATTAGCAACCAAGTGCGACGATCCCAGATGAAGGGGGAGCCGTGAATGTTCATAAGTCTGCGGTAGCATGGCGACTGCGTCCTATAAATACTGCAGCCCCTTTCGCATGAATCACCTGTATCTGCTTTTGTCTCTGATGATGGGTTCGGGCAGGAATCGGAAACGTCAGGTTTATAAAGCTCTTGTCCCAGCGATCGTGTCTCCTGCTTCAAGACTACTTCCTCGGACTCGTCTCTCTAACAATCTGGAGATGGCACCCAAAAAATCCGTTACCTAGAAATAATACCTTTAACAGTGGACTCAAACGCCTTCAGACTATATCAGCGGTTGCAGGCCTACTTTCACGCACTACACGAACTTTCTCCGACGGCCTAACATGGGCTGACCGAATTAACATCGCAGGAGGTTACATGGACGATGGTCGTTGTTATCCAACCTTCCCCATCGTTACACACATACACCTGAATATACGGCATACATTCGCATTATAACAGTTTATTACAAGACAAAATCACTTTTATATAGGATAAGTCTGCACAACATGGGACAGGAATAGTTCCCAGGCATCTGTCAAAGACATGGCATTGAGGCCAAACCAAAGACGATACTGTAGTTCGTCTATGTGAGCCCACACAACTCGAACAAATACAGGGCCTTCCTCGTGGAGTTTCCTTTTCAGTCTACTCCAGTATGCCTCAATAGCATTGGTGTGCCGTCCGGTGGTAGGGTCCTTGAAGTTCATTGAGTGGTTAACAGAGAAATGTAAATAACCCTATGAGAGAAAAAGATTATACGCCTTCCACGCGTCCGTTACTACTTTACTTTCTTTGGCGACCCATTTTGTAATAACGGAACGGAGAGCGGGCCAACTTCGATCACTCGCCTGTTCAAATAAGGCTTTTCCTCGACTAGTATCGTACATCCCGACCAGCCACCACCCATAAAACCCCTATTATCACCTGTCCCGTAAGACAGGCTGCTTTGGTTAGCCTGATTTTTTGGGTGCCATCTGCCGATTGTTACCCTCGTCTATTCGCTTCTATTGGGAATTTGTAGTGTCCCTACTCCGAGCGCCTGCCGCAACGCTGGGCCTCTCGCGGGCGTTTGCACGTGCGCACCAGTGCTGTCTGGCATTCGCCCACTCGCCCCTCCCTCAACTGGCAAATCAGATTCAAGGTCATGTCAGACTTGTCCTGGCTTAAGACCCTTTGACTCATTCCCTCACACACCGCGGGGTGGGGCTCACCCGGCCTCTAACTCTCCCAATCCTTACTTCCGTTCTTCGATACGATCCTCCCAACTGGCGTCCCACTTCTTATCTTTCCATTCGGAACCGGGACTGAAGGTCGTAGTAGTCAGGGTCTTACATTGGCGGCCTAGGCTTCTGTGATAAATTCTTACTCACCTGATATTTTGTACATGAGCACATAATAGGAGATAGGAGAAATTAAAAATGAATGGTTAAAATAAGATGTTTTTCTTATATCTCATAGGACAAACGTGAAGAGAGGCTGATGAGACCTAGTGGGACCACTTATTTTCCATTTTAACCCACACATTTGAAGCACTGATCGAGGATCACCGATGTTGGACCCAAATGCTGGTGGTAAAAGACAAATGAACAAACCATCCTCCCAGAGATCGTCTTAACATTCCGTGCGTCTCGAAATTTGTGGTCTGAAATTTCGCTTTCAGTAGGTGGGCTAACTCATGAAATGCCAACCGAAATTCCGAAATGCGTTTTTGTTTCGAAAAGATTAATTAGATAGGGTTGTAAAACTAGTTAGCCTGCAACAAAATTCTATAATATTTCAGTTACCTCAGGATGCCGGTTTTTGAATGAACTTCCTTCCGGCATTATGCGAAAAACATACTCTGTAAAAAATAATTACTTAAGTAGCATGAGTGTTTCTCATTGAGTTTCAATGCCCCTAAAAGTCCAATTCTAATATATGGAAAACATGCATTAGAAAATCATTCTTTTGCTCATTCGGTAGATAATTACGTCCTCTTTTACGTTTATACGCGAAGAAGCGAAATAATCCGATTTTAAAAAAGATTATACTTTTGGAACTTTTAAATACCATAATATGGCCGTTCATAAATCGTCATATATATTCATTTACCAAAGTGGCTTGTAAATTTAGCAATACGGATAAAATCCACTGCTAATTTTAATGAACCCTATATCGTACCGCTTTACTACCGTAGAGAAATGTGTGGTTTCCGTACGCAGAAAATATACGGCTTGTAGTGTGGAAACCCTGAATCCAAGTGTAACGGTAGATCGGGTTCAAAATTATTCGGGAATTGGAAAATTTTTTGAAAACCGAATTTTTTCCTTCCTTCGAAAAATTTTAAAAGAAGACGAAATTATCTACCGAATTAGCAAGAGAATTAAGTTTTTAATACATGTTTTTAATGAAATATAATTGGATTTTTGGGAGCATCGAAAATCAATGAGAAAAATTCACGCTACATAAGTGCCCATTTTTTACAGTGTAATTTGTGCATGCAGCCTGAGGGGAGTTCATTCGAAAGCCTGCATCCTGAGGTAACTGAAATAATATGGAATCATTTTGCAGGCTGACTAGTTTTACGACCCTTTTTATTTAATCTTCTCGAAACTAAAACGCATTTCGGCATTTCGGTTGACATTTCATGAGTTAGCCCACCTACTGTATATCCATATATATACCGAATACCTGACTTAGTTTACGTTCCTAGAGGATATAATGAAGAAAGAGACGCCTTTTGGAAATGTAGGTTTCTACTCGTAAACTGTTAAGCTGGTAACAGTGGACTTGCATCGCATCTACTGCACTCTCCCCCACCCCCACCTGGACCCGGCGTCAAGGCAGAGTTAAGAAAACCGGAGAAGGGGAAGGACGCAGGTGGCTAGCCCCATGACTCGCCGGTTAGGGTGCTGGACTTCTAATCAACAGATCGAGGAATCGAACAACAGAAGTTTCAGAATCTGGGGATGGGTATGACTGGCTGCTGGCTGGCCAGAAATGGCCACTGGATTCTCCCTTGTCTTTGTCAACAAGGTTATTCTGTATGTATATTTTTAATTAAACCGAACGTCCACGTTCTCGGACATAATCAGCAAGGAAAGGCGATCACAGGAACCCGATGTTTCGAAAGCGGGCATGCTTCCATCATCGGAGGTAAGTTGTGTACGCCACTTTACATTTGTCGGTTAGAATCCTGGTCAAGTGTTTATTGTGGACTTGGAGTATGGTGGTACGCCTAGGGCGGGTCCGGCCCTGTCAGCTACCTGCGCCCTCCTTCACTCCCGGTTATCTTGACTATATCCTGACACCGAGCTCAGATGGAGAAGTAGGAGGGAGTTCGGTAAATGCTGCGCACGCCTACTATCATTATAAGCTGGGTCACACGCAAATCACCATGTCTGCTTCACTTTGCTGTGGAGCAGACGATGGATATCGTCCGGTACAACGGTAAAAGTGCCACATATATATATAGGGCCAAACTCCTCGCAGTTGTGTCACACAGCGGCAGAATATCGGCGAAACACGTGTCTGAGATTTAAGCAAATTTATATATCAGGAGTACGGTATTATACCTGTACCATATATAAATCGCCTCTTTTTTTCATTTATGCCCGAGAACTCGCGTCTTCGATTTTGTTAGCAATATATAACTTGATTATTAGAACTTGACCGAATTTGGTCTGGTACTTGGTTGTCTCTTTCTGACCTTCGTAACCAATACGGTGCTTGTTTGCTTCCGGAGGGCAATAAGTCTGCGTACGCCCATTCCTGATTAAATAAATACCCGACCTTTAGCGACAGAGAATGACAGGTGGCGAGGCACTGATAAACTTTGGTTCAATGAAGTGCATATGGCTTGTCTGGTAGAAGCCAATGGTGTACCAACTGCGTCAGGTGCGTCTGTGCACATGTTTTTGCTTCTGATCCCAGCTGTTGGTTAGGGTTATGATTGGCTGAATTATGGCAGAATAAGCCTGAAATAGTATTATATCAAGCTACCCGCATTCTCTGTCGTCCCTTTTCTGTGCTATTATGACTTGGCCGACTTTGTCCTGGTAGTTGGCTATCTGTTTGTGACCTTTGCCACCCATACGGAGCTTGTTTGCTTCCGGAAATCAACAGATCTTTGTGAGCCTATTCCTCTTTATATAAATACCTAGTTTGTAGCCACAAAGAATGGCTGATGGTGGGCATCAAAAAACTTCGGTTTGATAAAATGCTTACGACCTGCTAGATCCCGTCTGTCGAACGTCTGCACCGTGTACGAGCCCATGTATGTGTTTCTGCACCCGGCTGGTTGTCATGGTTGCGATCGTCGGGTAGAATAAACCCAAATCAGAGCCGTATCAATCCACCCGCATTCTCCGTCGTTCCTCGCATCTGAGATATATATTTGCACCTCGTAGTAGATGGGCGCTCACCGAGCAGGTTTCTGAACCTGCTCGTCCTTCTGTGCTTTGGACTCGAACTAGAACTCTCGCAGACAGTTGCATAATAGAGTCAATAGTGGTCAATGGTAGAGAGCTGCGCACAGTTGCCGATGCAAGCGAAGATGCGACTTCCAGGAACTTGTTGATCAGAAGAAGAAGTGATCTCTGGAACAAGGGCTTTACTCGCCTGACGTTTCGGATTCTCACTCGAACCCATCATCAGAGACAGTGGCAGAAAAGGGTGACTCGGGCACAGAAAGTTGCTGTATTTATTGGATGCAGTCGCTGCATCATTTTGTCGGCAAATATATGCGCATGCATTGAACATTAGTTATACAGTGATTCAATTAGAAATAGACCAAGTTCTTTACCCATTTAGCAACTTTTATAGCGTAAATTTTCGAGACTGTTTTAATGGCTGGTCAACCAAATGGGAAATGCAAAAAACAGTTAAATTTAAAGTGTGCTCAACAAAATATTCAGCGATTGGTCGATGTCATTCCAATAGGCGTCCACCATGTTCAGTTTTCCGGCTTGTATTGGCTGTGGCCATCCCCACGCGACCTTGCGAATTGCGTGTGGCATCTGAGTCTTGATGCTTGACTCGCCGAGCGCACTGCCTCCAGGAACCAGGGGACGTTCTTTATTTGAAAGGTGCTAACGTTGTGGGTATTCTCTCTCGTGAATTCGCGTCCTGTGACTAGTGTATGCATGGCTGCTTCGAACAAATGGTCTCGTATCTTCACCGCTAGCGGGTGTTTATGTACACATGTGGAGATATATTTCCTGGTGTGACCACGATAGACTGCATCACAACTGGCACATGGGATTTTTTGACGATATTTTTATGTTTAAATAGCCAACCCTGCACGTAGGGTAGTCAAGTTGTGTACGCAATGAAATTATAGGTTTATCCACCACCTTTAGCTGATGCTTTCCAGCTGAATTTCGCTGAACGCAGAAATATTTTACACATAAGACAGAGATGGCCAGCCAATGAATGCCGGCGTCTGAATGGTAGTATTTCCGGAAATGCGTCATTTCTCCTGCTCTTGTCGCCGCACTTATTGACGAGCAAAGTCAGGAAAACACCCATTTCAGCAAAATAATACAAAAGAGTATTTTATTTCTTCTCGAAGCATTCCTTAGTTAGAACAGAGGGTATTAAATCGAGTGTTAGCAGGGCTGTATTTGTGATAGATTGGATGATTAATTTCAGAGCGTAATATAAACTTTTAGGATATATCTTTGGGCAACGGTAGAGTGTAGGGCCATAACTCACTTGAAGTAGCCTGTGGACCATGTCATACGCTAAATGCTTTCACGGGTGGGGCGAAACGCAGGATAGGAAGCAGGTGGAATGCAAGAAAGCACAGAAAATCACTGATTTTTTGCCAAAAGCCCTATCTTACGCTGTCATATGGCAGCGAAAGTGAGGGAAATAATTTTAAAAAATTAAAAAAGTAAATTTTCAAAAATAAACGGAATTTGAGTTAACTGCCGCTGGTACGCATACGTTCAGTCAGGGATTCCAGAAAAGGTAGGATCCCATGTGGCTGTCGCAGACAAGACAGCCCGCGGTCTGCCCCAAGTTAATTTGGGTCCTACACCCTTTTGCAATAAAATCAGTCAGTCTGTTGATGTATGAGGACATGCTTGGACGGGAGTTGTCCCCTAACCTTTCGTTTCGAAATTAAATTTAATTCTAGGGAATGTGAAGTTATGGTTGTTATGGAGTAGTCCTAACTGACGCAATTTTGGGTCTCTCTGACACGGTGCTCGATGTGCTCAACACTGGGAGAAACGTTTAACTGAACAAATTGCCATGTGCAGTTAGTAGAAGTTTCTTGAATCCAGCATCGACCACACAGAGCTTCAGATTATGCCCCAAAATATCTGCACAACAAAGCATACAGCGGTTAGAAGTGATTTAACTTCCATCTTTTCCGTTACTGTCTCATGTTTTCTCATCTGAGCTTATCCGAAGTTCTTGAAGTGTATTTTGGTTAGTAACAAAAATACACGCAGTTTTTTTAACTCTTCTGATGTTTACCAAAGTTGCTATTTCTCAAGCACTTACTAGTACTTTAGTGACCTTCGTAACACTTTCCTTTTCAGTTGGGTCTTCGATTCTGTTCTATGAATCTCGTGCGATCCATCTGGATGCTTTTTGAGTTATTCGTGGTCTCAGGTGGTGGCTGGAATTTTTCACGGATTTTGACGTCGAGTATAGATGCCGCGCAAGTCACCACTGTACCTTGGTAGTCACTATCGCCCATGGTGGCCAAATGGTTATGACTGAAGTAAATCTTTGACGGAAAGGTATTCGTCTCGCTAAAATGCGAGTACTGTGCGCTGTCTGGTACCTGGTATTCATTCCGATACACCGTGAAATGGCTGCTGATTCCGACGAATCTACCCTTACCTTCCTCATCATCTGCAAAGGATTCATCCGCTGCTATACCCGTAGGCCCATAACTCAACTGGCTCTGAGAAATCAAGTCCGGCAAACGTACGCTTTCGATTATCCATCATCGGACCTGCCTGATGAAGAGCACCTATTGGTTGGTCCATTTGAGAATTACGGGGACCCCAGTTTAATCAAACAAAATGTTTGTTGGCATAGAAGACGGAACATAGATGTTATGGACCAATGCAGGTCATCCGAATGCCCGCCGCGAACCATTTTCTCGTCGGAACGTGGACTAAACGCCTTCTCCATCATCAGTTCATGGCTTAGACGACTTGGATTCTGGACAGTCACCCCAAGTCCCAGATCAGAGAGGCCAGACGCGTGCGACGCGTCTGCGGCTACACCAGATCACATACCATACCGTATGAGAGAGGCGTAACAGACCTAGCCGGGCTGTAGGACAGATTACAGACTTTATTTTACCTGGATTCCAACTATGGTTTTCTGACCTGCTAGTGATTCCTACATGCATGTCAACATTAGACAGCTATCAATCATGCTTACAACAAGAACCAGAGGTATTTGCTGCACGTTGATGCTTACTGGCCCGCGCTAGCCGACCACACGCTAAATCTAGGACGGGAGTTGCTGACCCAGGAACACGGATCAGTCGGTAATAGAATGTTTGTGTATACTCCACCTTCACTTCTGTTTCCCTTGCCATTGTCGGTAACACCTAGCGCCAAACGGCCGCCTACAAGGAACTCGAATACAAAATGGAATCCGTTGTATACCATGCAGCAGTTAAAACAGGTTGACCAAAAACGCTCACATGTGACTTTATATGATGCAGGAACAGACGATGCGATCTGAGAGTTCCTGACTCAATTGTCCAAGGATACGACTGAATCGGTTTCAAGTCCCAGTTGTTTCCCGGAATCGGGTATGTCTGGTTAACGACACCAGAATGCCAGAAGCAGCCATTTCCGTCCTCCTTGTCTATGTCAGTAATGAGTCCCTGCTTGTCCATCTATGTTCAGCAAATTTCATCATTAGCCCACACTCTTCAGTGACTAAATTCTGCAGCGCGCCATTCAACCCCACCGTATACATTTAATGGCAGTAAAGTCGCTTGGTTCTAAGCCCTTTCAAGTTGCCTCCTCGCCGATTTTCCCGCTATGTGTGAAACCTTGACGTCCAAAACAAACGTTCAGCTTGACTTGCAACCTCTGATATACGGCACTTTACTAAGTAGCTTCTGTGTAAATGAAAATGTCAATAAACTCAGGCTAATGCAGTGCGTAATCTATTGCATTAAAGGTGCCGTAATTTATGGTAAATTGTTAATCGCTCTTAAATCGCCAAAACTTAATGGACGAGAGCCTCTCCATGAAAAAACCTAATAGATATAACCACCAAAATTGGTTACATTTTAAAATAATCCTTTCAGGAAGTTTACACTTGAATCTACTTCGCGAGGGAATGTAATGTTAAGTATGGTACCTTACCTCCTTTCAAGATAGTCAAGATAAACATTGAAACTTTTAATCTGTTTTTTTCGCTTCCCTGAAATGTGGTGATAAGCTTTCTTCTGCAATCAAAACCCACTTTCTTTTTATTTTAGAGTTATTGGTTTATATTTGCTTTCTTCAAGGCTCCGTTCTACTATTATAAATGCAAACGGGGCGGCCATATAAATATCAATATACTGCCAAAACTGTTAATCTTTTTGCCTGGACCGTTTCCAACTTACGTGCTAGCGAAAATTTGACCACAAAAATCCTTATTTCGAATGCTTTAAAGTTATCATAGTCACTTTGTGGAGGGATTCTTCGCGGCAAGCTGTTGAGTATTCGCAAAAAACATAAACAACTCAAAATGCCTAAACAAAGGAATGCCAGTAGACGTCATTTCTGCATTTCAGCAAACCTGAATTTAAAAAATCGATTAAGCGTCTGGTTACCACAAATTGCCTGCTTGCTTACACCTTGCTTCATCTGACTTACGTGAATAAAGTCAATTCTCATGTATGGCAAGTTCCGGATGGTAAACCTCTCAAGTTTGTATTAATCTCTTCTCACAGAAAATACGCGAGAATGCGCAAAACTAGTCTAGGATAACCATTAACATAGTAAACCGCAAAATACAAGGTAGTGTCAAAAGAAGAGGAGCGGTTCACCGGGAGAGGTGTATTTGAGGTCTGACGTTTCGGGTAGTCGTTTCTTCTACCCATCTTCAGAGACTGAGCAGTCGTGCACACAGCTTTCCTTTTATGGCGCACTTTGTCCAATGCCTGGCCCATCAATGCCGCCTGTGTGGCTGCATCGACCCGCATGTCATCGGGACCTGAATCCCGCCCATCTTCGTCGGCCGCGGTGATAATTGGCGGCCCCGATTGTCCTGCGCCGTGACTGTCCCCCGTCAAGAATGTCCGTAAAACCAGATAAGGGGGAGGTAAATTAATGTGGCGGTTGACAGAACAGTCTGTAGACATCCAGGCTTCTTGTACCTGCCTTGCCGTATGATCATCACCTCGGCCCACAATTTCAACGGCGTCAAAGTTGAAGACGTGTCCCATTTGGGCGGCATGGGTTGCTACCTCCGACTTTGGGTCCAACCTTCGCACGGCCAACTTATGCTCGTGCATGCGCGTTCGCAGCCGTCGGCCGGTTTCCCCAACGTAGTTACGCATTCCGCAGCTACACTGAAGTCGGTAGACAACAGCCGACATCTCCTGTTTAGGGATCGGGTCTTTTGGCCGCATCACTTGCCGGCGGATTGTTGAGTCGGGCCTGTGGGCAACGCCTATTCCGAGCGGCGTGAGGGATCTGGCTACGAATTCGGAGACCCCTGTCATGTATGGAATGTTCCGCCACGATTTTGGATGAATAGGTTCTTCATTCCTCATCCTTGGTTGCTTTCGGCTCCGTTCAACGAATTTTTGCGGATAGCCGTTGGCTCTGAAGAGTTCTTGGAGGAGCTTCATCTCGTCCAGTTTGGCGACTGGAGTGCTGCAATGAGTTTCCACCCGTCGGTATAGCGTGCGTACACAGCTTCGTTTGTGTTGCAGCGGGTGGTTGCTGTTGTAGCTGAGCATTTGCAGCGTGTTCGTCGGTGTTCTGTAGACTGACGTCGCCAGTTTACCGTCTGTTTGGCGGCAGATGAGAACATCCAGAAATGAAAGTTTGCTCTCCACTTCTTCTTCCATCGTGAACTGTAGGTCGGGGATGACTGAGTTCAATAGTTCTTCATAGTAGCTAATTGTATCCTGATCGATGATTACGAAGGTATCATCAACGTAGCGCGCCCAAAACTTTGGTTTGTATTCCCCGAAAGGTCGTTTCTCGAGTTTTTGCAGAACGGCCTCGGCAATGAGTCCGGAGATTGGTGAACCAATCGGAGTGCCCTTAATTTGCTCATAGGTGATCCCCTCGAAGGTAACAAATGTCTTGAGGCAGTGCCCATGAGTTCTATGAGATCCTGAGCTGTGGGCTGGCCATCGCCCTCGTCGTAATTCTGACGAAGCAGGTCACTGAGAGTCTCGACCGCAAGGGCCTGTGGTATGGACGTAAGAGTCAAACGACGTCAAATGACACCATCCTCTCATTCGGTTCGATCGTGACCGCCCTTATTTTGTCGAGGAATTGCTCTGCTGAGTGTACTGTTGTCTCTGAGCCCGCGGTTTGGAATCTTAGCTTCTGAAACAGCCAATTTGCGAGCCCGTACGTGGGTGTGCCTCGAAGTGAGAAGATTGGTCGGAGGGGAACATCTGGCTTGTGTACCTTTGGAAGACCGTAGAATCTCGCCATCGGTGTTTTTGTGGGCTTTGCAATATACCATTCTTTGACGGTGATGACTTTTTCCTTCTTTGGTCGAGACAGAACCCTGTTAACCCTCGCCAGTAGGGACTTTAGACTGGCGGCGTCGCTGATCACGTAGGACTCCCGGTCGTTGAGGAGCAGGAGCGCTTTGTTTCGGTAATCCACCTTGTCAAGGATAACAGTTGATCGGCCTTTGTCAGCAGGCAGAATAATTATTTCGGTGTCCGCTTTCAGCCCCCTTAGAGCCTTTTGTTCATTTCTTAGCAGCGAATGGGTTTTTCGGTGTGACATCAGAAGTGAAGAGACTCGATGTCGGAGGAGGTCTTTTGCCTCGTCTGTGGCGCCGGTTTGACGTAGCACAGATTCGAATGAAGCAATGAATGTGACCGGATCGGCGTCAGTTGTGTTAAAACCAGATCCACGTTGTAGAACTTTTGTTTGGGCCACTGTAAGATTTTTCGACGAGAGGTTGTGTACTAACGTTTGTTCAGGTTCCTGGGATTGTGCGGTCTGCAGGGCCATGAACTTTACTGATAAATCAGCATCCCTGTTAGCACGTTTCTTTCGTCCCAACGATATTACGGTGTTCTCCAATATAATGGCGGTCGATTCACCACAACGGCGTGTAACAAGCATCCTGAAGTTGTCAGCATTGCGTGCGTATTTCCCTAGTCGTAGGTGGCAATCTTGTATGAGCACCCTTGTCATTCGCCGGCTATGACGGAACATCGTTTGTTTAGCCAGTTCCATATTGACGGGAGGCTTGTAAGAGAGGCATTTTGGCATAACATAGTTGGTAAGGCATCTGTGCAGGAAATTGAGCTGTGCATAGGTCGAGGCCTGTCGGAGGACTCACACTCAAATTTGTAGACATTATAGCTGAAAAATATTATTTATAAACACATTGGGCACGAAAGAAGGATATTTTCCGGAATTGGCTATGCAAATAAATAAAATGCACAGTATTTTAGTTTCACACGGTTGATTGTGTCAATTTCCATCATCGTGTTCCATGGGTTTGGTCACATACGGTACATGCTGTCAGTATGTTGTGAAAACTTGCATGTTATTTGGTGTTGCTTTCCCACAACGCTGGCCAGGAAAGTATTCAGTGCTCCGCCAGAGAAACGAGGGAGGTAGGTGAAGAACGGCACCAAGTGGCCCTGTCGGAATTCCGCTTGACTACTTGTTGGTTATTCAATCATCGACCTACGAACAAGTCCAGGAAGCCACATGGTCTACCGATAACGGGATCCCAGGCCGGCTGTTAGGATCGGCGGATTCTTGTACAGTAGGTAGGCTAACTCATAAAATCTCAACAGAAATTCCGAAATTGTTTTCCGTTGCGAAAAGATCAATTAAGTAGGGTTGTTAAAACAATCATCATGCAGCATAATTCTATAATAATTCAGTTTCCCCAGGACACCGGCTTTCGAACTAACGTCTTTACGGCTGCATCCAAAAACCATACTCTCCATGCACTTTTTCATTGATTTTCGATGCCCTTAAGGATTCAATTATATTTCATAGAAAACATGAATAAAAATATTCATTATTTTGCTCATCCAGCAGAACATTTCGTCCTCTTTCAATTTAATACTCAAAGGAAGGGTATAATTTCGTAATAAAAATGTTTCTAATTGTGAGATTTTTAATACCATAAAACGGCCCTTCATAAAACGTCATGTCTCTGCATTTACCAATGTGGCTTGTAAAGGTAACAAGTGGTTCAAATCCACTGCTTTATTTTATGAACCCCATATAGTCTCCTCTTAATGCGGTAAAGAAATGTGTGGTTTTCCGTACGCACAAATTATGCGGATTGTAGGTTGGGAACCCTGAATGCAAGTGTAACGGCAGGTTGGTTACAAAATTATTCGCGAATTGGAAAAGCTTTATAAAACCAAATATACACATCCTTCGAGTAAAAAGTTGAAAGAATGCGTAATTTTCTACTGAATCAACAAAATAATGAATATTTTTATGCATGTGATCTATGAAATATAATAGGAGGCAAGATCGCAGTTGGTAGCCAGGCCCCGTATTACAGGTGGCTGGGGGGGTTCGTTTACTGGGGTTATTTTATGGGGTTCCATAATCACATCTGACCCTTCTGACTTCCGTTTTACGCCTAACGTTATGAGTAGAGTACCGGTTAATGCATTCCGATTTTCGGGTTAGGGTTATGCCTTTAGGCCTTGGTTTTCGGATTACGCTTAGGGTTCGAGCGTACAATTAGGTTTCAGTGTTGCGATTAGGTTTTCCAGTTACGACTATGTCTAAGGGCTACGGTTCCGTTTACGATTTCGGTTAGGGTTAGGGTTTTCGTTAAGGTTAACAGTTAAAGTTTAAGGTTTTGGTTAGGGTTAGGGTTAAGGTTAGGATTTGGGTTAAGGTCGCCGTCCGCTTCCCAATTCCTGGCTACCAACTGCGATCTAGCCTAATTGGATCCTTAAGGGCATCGAAAAACAATGAAAAAAATGCATGCTACACAAGCAGTCATTTTTTACAGAGTAGTTCCTGCATGCAGCCGGAAAGACGTTTTTTAAACGCTGGCATCCTGGGGTGACTGAATTATTGTAGAATTATGCTGCAAGACAATAGGTTTTACAAACCTGTTAATTTATCTTTTCGAAACGAAGACGCATTTCGGAATTTCTGTTGAGATTTCATGAGTTAACCCACTTACTTTACAAGCAACGCTTGCCATCCAGCCAAAAAACCTTATCTAAATTCCCGAAATTACCGCCGGGGTTTTGTTTGTGAGCGGATTGCCAGGCTAGTTGCAAACTCAAAGGAGCTGAGATTTTCCCTCCCACTCAGCCCCCCCCCCAACCCCCCCAGCTTGCGCAGGCATTTTCGCAACCGCGAAAGTGACCAGTTTGGAGGCTGTGAGCTGCAATTTAATATAATTGGCCTCCCGGTCGCACAGCCCGTTTGCGCATGCGCAATCCCCGTTTTCATCTCTCTTGGCCGGCATAATTGCAGGGTCGACTTGCCATATTAGATGGCTCTTTTATCATCAAGATGCAGATGCTCAGGACGGACATAAGTCGATGTGCGTTTTCAGCGTCCAGCCCCGAGACAGGGCGTGTCCCTCTGGTTGACTACTTGCAGGCAATTATTGTTCCCTTTTTTTCTTCATGACGATGTCATTTTGTAGTCCTGTGGACGTTTTCCTTATAGGTAAACCACGGTGATTATTTAGGTTAGGAAGCCCTCTCAAATATGGGGTCTGCCATCGGCAGCCTTCTCGTGTAGAGCAATTAAAAGGTGACGTCTTCCTAGGTGATTGAACCCGCGAAATGTCTGCCATCTAAACCGCAATCATAGGGCGAGTTGTCGGTTAGTCATTTAGACAAGGTTTGCGAAGGCCGGCAATGTTTATAGGATTAGCGCAAACGCAATTCGAAATTCATCGCAATGCGTCCTAACTTGATGGCGTCATTAAAGTTCACGTTTTCTCAGGAATTTTGAATGCGGCCTCTGAGTGATCTCGAAATTGATGTGTGCTTTTGATGTGCGTACCGTAGTGTTTCGCAGATAATGGGGCTTATCTGCGCATTTTCGTTTCCCATACTGTATTGAAGGTACGCACTAAATCTCTGTTTATAATCAGAACATCAGAGAGCAGAGCTATAGTAGATGCGCCAACTCATGAAATGTTAATCGAAATTCTTAAATGCGTTTTCGACTCGAAAAGCGTGGTTGTAATATTAATCATCACGCAACGAAATCCCAAGATGATTTGCTTACGTCAGGATACCAACTTTTGTAAAAACACTTCCATCCGGCGCCGAGGTGCCTAACTTTTTACGGTTAGGTCAAATGAATACAAGGAACTTAATGCGTCTCCAGCTGCAGGAGCGTGCATCCTGATCTGCTGCATTTTAAAGCAGCCAACAGAAAGGTTTAACGTCCAGAATGTCCCTGATTGCCTGCAGAGCCTGGCTGGCTTTCGGCGACAAGTAACTCATGAGTAGACCCGATCACCGCCCGTCTGTATTTAAGCGATATTTTTGTGAGATGGACATTCATCTATTGAGATCGTTATTCTGCAGTAAAGGGTACCTGCGAACTGTCTGTCTGTCTAAATCAATCTCATTGGGCGAGCTGCTGGTTAGTAGTTTAGACGAGGTTTGCGAAACCCGATAAGAGGCAGTATGTTATTACCGACAAAAACAGTCTTCCTTGTCTTTGTCGGTAGTAACATACAGCCTATATCATGCGCCGCTGTGCGGCTGCTGGTTGCGCTCGAGAGATCCCTTAAGGCAAAACGGAACGAGTGAGTTCCATAAGAATGATCGGTGAGCTCCCCCTACTAAAGCCGATAATTTCTAAAAGGATAATGTCGTCAGAATTCAACAGTCATCGTAATGCATCCTCACGTCCTAACGTCATTACAGTCTGCGTTTTCTCAGGAATTTTTTACGAAGCCCCTTCACAATTCACGTAGCAGCCCTGATTTACCTCCAGATATCTGAAATGTATCCACCATAGAGTTGCGCAGAGAGTGGAGCTCGTCTGTCTATTTTATACGGCTCGAGCAGTGGGTGCGCTTTGAGAACCGCGGCCATCAGACCGAGTCCTCAATAGTAAGATAGAGAGAAAGGCACTAAGATAAGAAATTTATTGTATATGGAACCCTGAGTTGCTAACTTAAGTAATAGTAACCACCGATCGTATGTTGATCACGTCAGTTCGTGTCCGCGAGAGTGAGGAAGAGGGAGGGAAGAGGGCTGTGGTGTCAGTTACTTGTATATGTGAATCAAGCCAGGTCAAGACTGTTTGAGTCTGGGTGCGTGTATTGCAGTAACGATTGGCAGTTTTGATTTGACTTTTTTCAGGTAGATGCACATGCGTTCTCGGAGTAACTACACTTTCACGGCGGCTGAGACACCTCAGAATTAAACCTCTTTGTCTCCATAACCATTTTTGTTCTTCGAGTATATTTAAGAAAGACAGTCGCCATTTCTTGTATCTGAGCTGCTTTTGTAGACTAATAATTGAGGAGCCGATTTTGACTTTGGAGCACGGGAAAACAGCTGCGACTAACTTTGCAACATCGATGAGTCTACTTAATTAGACTGATAAGCAGGACGAAAATGTCTCATCCAGTCCAGCAGATAGGAAGCACTTGAATCTAGCCAAAACAGAAAAAGTAACTTTGGGGGACGCGTGAATCACTCTTACCTAGATAGACTATTGCGAAGTCGAAAAAGGACTTTTTCGCCTAGCCAGAGGAAGGTTTGCTAAATGTCAGCCACTTTGCGCAAAAAGTTCCAAAATGACCTGTCCCTTTTTTCGCTTTTTCACGAGAGAGAAAACTAACTTTTGCCTGCTTTAGTCCTGCTCGGTAATTTCTTTCCTTACGGAGAGACAGGAAGGGCGGGTCGCTGTAAGTCCAAGTCTGTTTAAATACCACCGATTGCAAGTGGTTTCTTAAAGGCGCGCGCGTACTTTCGTTCGCCTGACCAAGTTGATTGGTCGGGGGAGAGGGGCGCGTATGCAAGCGCATAACGGCCTGACACGGCAAAGGTCACTTCGCGGCCATGGCTAGGGGGACCTCAATTTGGAGGGGAAGAAGAAGGAGGAGGGGGAGGAGGATGATGATGATGATGATGATGATGAGGAGGAGGAGGAGGAGGAGGAGGAGATGGTCACTAGACGCCTGCCAAAATGTCACTGTTAGTACCTACATTTATGTAATAAATCTGAGGTTACAAAGCTTTTACTAACGTTGCTCTCCAACCGAATATAACTCTCCGGGCAAATGGTCTTGAAGTAGCACTTGGTCTATACGCTCGTTGATGATGCAATAAGTGCGACTGTTGCTGAATGAGCTGCGAAAATTACCAATGAAAATTTAAATGGCAATGGAGAGAGCATATGTCTGCTTCCGATAAATTCCCTGCAGGCCTGTACATCCATAAGGCTATCGGGATAATGAATCAAAAGATACGGGCAAGTAGAAAATTTTCCGTAGCTCGGGTTTGGGGAGAGGATGGGAGGGGGCGAGTGAAACGTCAAAACTTCCAGTCAGTACCAGAGACAAGGTGGACCTAGGGAAAAGTGACCGATCTGATGAAATGTTGATCGAAATTCTGAAATGCGTTTTCGATTTGAAAGGATTACTTAGGTGGGGTTGTAATGTTGCTTATCAAACAACATAATCCCATAGTATTTCGGATTCGCCAGAGTGTCGGCTTTCGAATGTATTTCTTTTCGACCGCCTAAAGGTGCCACATTCTGTAAAAATGGCAACGTAGCTAGCATGTATTTTTCACACTGATTTTCGATGATCTTTTAAATTTAAATATTTTTTATGGTAAACACTCACAACATATATTTTCTTTTATTTGTTTGGTAGAAAATAATATTATCTTTACATGTTTTACCCGAAGAAAGCGTATATTTAGGTTATGTAAAAGGGTCCCAATTACCTAATAATTTTGGGTCTGACCAGCCGTTGCAACATTACAACCCCACCTAAGTAATCCTTTCAAATCAAAAACGCATTTCAGTATTTCGACCAACATTTCGTCAGATCGATCACGTACTGTAAATTCGGGTGGCTGGCTTTGTGACTCTCAGCCATGGCAACTGTGGGGTCTGTACGAAACTCTTCTGTGCGCATGGAACCGGTTCGAGTAGCCTGATTGCAGCCGACTCTGTCGTAGCTAACAGGCGCTGCTCGAGTAGTTTCGGGTAGCTCGGCGTGACCTCTCTGGCGTTTATAAGGTGGTCTACCATGTGCGCGAGGATAGAGCTGTTGATGTTCTTTATTTCACCCTTGCCTAACAAACGTACGCTCGTGCGACCAATATATTCAGTCTCAGACAACCATGTGAAGGAGTAAATACACATAGAGGTGATCTGGGCTGGTAGTTTGTCCTTCCCCTCTCCGTATAGGATGGGACCAGTGGAGAACAGTACACGGATGTCAGCTACTGGAAAGATCCTTGATACAACTTCAGTACGACGTCTTCTTAAGAGTTCAGTTTGTGCGTCCCCTTGAAATGGGACCCTGATGAAGAGCCTTTACTGTATGCATTAACGGAAGAGTTCTGATCTTCTAAATGCATTCGAGCCCCAAAGTGACAGAAAGATGGTTAGAATTTTAAATCCCCCGAGGGGATAGTTGACTTAGGGATGTTGAATGCTGCAAATTAGATGAATATTAGGGCATCCTTGATGTACTGACTTTCGACAAATTAGTGCTCTTTATAGTTTGATGAGACTGACTACAACATTTTGTACAGCAGACAGAAAAGTGGGAGTAGAGTCGACGAATGCAAGCCCAGATTCGGAGCGGATTTGGTGGTTTAGCTTCCTTCCGTCTACCAAGTGGGACGGGAGCATGAATGCCAACAGCAACGCAGGAAGTACTCAATGAACGCGCCTTCGTTTATAGTCATCCAACAGGCTCCAAAAACGCTGCCCTACACTTGGGTCTACGAACTCATATCTCAATCAAGTAAATGATGCGGAAGGACAACGTTAGCCTGATATTTCTCAGTTTCAGATAGCGCCGTTTGGCACATCGCTTACAGTGACATGAACTTCATGGTGGGACGTATAATGTTAATAATGAGGCGGAAGAGGAGGATTGCGGTGGTGACGTTGAGGAGCTGCGGCGAAGAAGGGGGGACAAAAATAAACAAGAAGACGAAGTGCAAAAGGTGTAAGATGATGACGATGAAGAAGAAGAAATGGAGAAGCAGAAGGTAATAGTACTAATAGCATCTGCAACGCACACCAACATCATCCATCGCCACACCACGCAAGCACACAATTTTCATCTCTCACTTAAGTGATGTGTGGGCTTCTTGGCTCCTTCTCCATGTGACTTCCCTGATGCTTGTGTAATTGAAGTCTATGACTATTACGGAGCTCCAGGTGCCGTAACTGGGAAGGTGGCTGACTGACGCATCAACCCAGTCCATGGAGTCTGCCTGGTTATGTGTGTCTGTGTGAAGTGGTGGACTGGTGGGCTGAGAGTTACGTTGTCACGGCCCCTTCTCACGCTACCTGTAAAGCTCTCGTGCATGTGAGGGTGTTCTGCTGTGCCACCACAACCGTTTTCCTGCAATTTTCTATAATGTTTAATAGGCAATTTTAAATAACGAAGTAACCAATTGAAAAAATAAGCATTTCCGACGCCTATTTTCCATCGTTTCAGTTAACCTTTCACCGCTACCAAAAATACCTCTGGCATTTTTGTTGCATACAGGTAGGAAGCTAGCCCTGAAAGAACCGCTCAGTATGGGGTCGTCAGATTCAAACACGGTATGTTCAAAATCGAATTTCCTGTCTGTCATCGATGGGAACCGTCTGGAGGCACCTGTGATAGGACTTGGTTGACAAACCAGCAGAGAATTGTCGCAAAATTTCCCTGGTACACCACCAGCCCATCCTCAGTCACTTGAAGTCCGTGAAACATGTTCAAACACCAAGACCGTGAGTCCAACGTGTCTTGACGGAAAGCAGAAAACATTGATGCCAGTTCGCTTGCGCAGCGCTCGTGAACACTTACAAATATCACATAATACCCGGCGGTTAGAAAGTGTTCCTCTACGTCGGTATGAAGCAATGGACACCTCCCACGCCAGTGGGAAGGGCACTTCTCGGCTCCTTCACCATGCGGCTCCCCTGATGCATGTCTGATCCGAGTCTGAGAATATCACGGTGCGTCAAGCGCCATGACTTGGAAGGTTGCCGACTTACGAATCAACTCTTAGTCCACGTAGTCTGCCGAGTTGTATGCGTTTGTGCAAAGTAGCGGACTGATGGGCTAGGAGTAAGGCTGTCAGGGAGCCTTCGTAAAGTTACCTTTGGCCCTCTGACGCATGTGAGAAGTGTGTGTGTATATTCAGGTGGCTCACCGACCGACGACTACTTCGCGCACTCAGTTCCTGCACCCTAAAGATAGGGTTAACTATCTGGACAAAAAAGAAGTCGTTTACCAGATCCCTTGTGATGCGTGTGATGCTATCTATTGTGGCCAGACTGGAAAATGCGCCTCTACACGCATCCACGAACACCAGTTGGCAGTGAAAAGGTGAGACCATCTGTCTCAAGTGGCCATGCACACCCTGGACTCCGGGCGCACATTCGCTTGGGAAAAACTCGCATTGTCGCTGTGTGCCCCTCAAAGAAAGGCCGAGAGTTCCTTGAAGCCATGCACTCAGACGAATCATGCATCAACCGGCAAATCGAGTTGGATGCCGCGTACAGAAATCTCAAGGAGGGATGGAAGAAGCGAGGGCCAATCAGAACGGACTGACACACACGACGGCTGCATAGGGGCATGAACGTCAAGCGATTATCGATTTTGTAAGTGCACTTAAGATGTTAACTGTGTTGGCGCATTTGCTCTCCGTCTGTGCCTGACGACGACCCGGGGAACCGGCGTCGAAAATCTGCACTATAAACTTCCTTTCCCAAAGCACACATTCGTCTTCGACATATATATATATATATGAGTAGTGCCTCTGAGACGATGACTGACTGGTTACCCCGCCTTTGAAAAATGATAGCCCAGTCCAAGTGGAGGACTGTATGTCAACCTTCTTGGTTTTAAGGATTGTGAGCGTTTGTTAAGCCATGATTTATCAAAACATGCTGCTCGCAGCCTAGTGTGCTTTGGCGATTCTCTGACACCTGCTCCCCTACCGGTGGATGTGCCTGCGTTCCCGCTGGGTATACAGGCCATATACATGGTTGCTCAGTGACTTGTGTTATCCTCTCATCTTTCTGACATAGTTCTGTTGCTGGTCGAGATCCCGGTCGAGTATTTGTTGTGGACCGGTGGTGTGTTAGTACGCCTAGGTTCAGGCCCTCAAAGTGCCAACCGCCTGCGTCTCTCCTGTCTCCGCTCTTCTTGTCTTGGTCTTGACACCGAGCCCCGACGGAGGAGAGAGTGCGGGAGAGGCTGCGCAACTCTACTCTCACTATGAACTTGTTCAAGCAGACGTCACCGCGCCTATCCTCACCTTGCAGTTGGGTATGCGGCGGGCATCTTCGGACGTGACGGTCGAACTGTCGGTAATAAAAGCAATACTGGTAACATTAGTAGTAGCGGTAGTAATGATAATAATAGTAATTATAGTGTTAGCAATAATAATAGCAGTATACATTGGGCTGGGAGCGATGGGCAAACAGATGAGGACGCTAGGTGGCTGAAGGATGGCAGGAGTGCCGCTAGTAGGGTTGGTGTGTATGAGGATTTTGACGAAAACCATGGAGAGGAGGGGAAGGGAGTCCGGTGTCAGTGTTTGTTACAGTGGTTTTGACGATGGTGAGGTCGAACACAATACCGTAAGGATGAAGAGGATGGCTGCGATGGGTACGGTCAGACATTGTTCTTTTTAACCGTGAAATAGCATTGAAGTCACGCTCATGCCCCTCGTCTACAAGTTCGATGTCCAGGGAAACAGATAATTTCCAGCGACCGGGTGGCATTTGTCGCATAGTGTGCTTAATTATACGATTGCTCTCTCTTCACCTACTTTGCTTCTTCCCACTGGCTGCGAAACCGTTATCTAGTGCGGAAAAGCCTATGCGTCTCGTAGTAAAAACGGTCATAAATCACTTGCCAAAAGAGTGTGGGAATTGCATTAATCAAGCCCCCCCCCTGCACGCTGCACCGTAGTCTCGTCGCGAATATCATCTAATCCCCATCGCTACCCGATGAACAATTAGTTTTAAATCTCAGGACGAAATTTGCCGCTTGAGGTCGGGCCTGCTCTGTGTCTAGTTGACGAAAATTAATGATTGTCGCAACCGCCAATCAGACAGGAGCTATCCTTGTCGAGAAATTATTCGGGGAGAAGAGGTGTGGAACGTGGGTCACTTTTATCTTAATTTAATGATTCGTCTTCTCCGCAGTTACTTATCTCAGGCGGTAGCAATGTTAAAACTGCCATCATTCCAGCAGCAATTAGCGATGGTTTGGGAAAATTTCGCATGATCCTAATTCACCCTTCGACTTTAGAGGAAAGAGGAAAGCATAGAGTTACTTAAGTGATTCCAACTCAGAGAGATTTATCAGAAATTTTCTGGCTTCTTCTAGAAACTTACACTCGAAGAAACAGTGTCTTTTCGGCTTCAGGGAACCTGCTGATCCCAGTAGTAATTCAACTCCAGCCGCCTCTTGCGCTTACGTTTACGGCCTCAAAATCCGTTTGAGTAAACTTTTTATGTTGATGCTGTTTTTTGCACATTCCACTATACGCAAGGACAGAATTTACATGCTTCCACAAAATAAGTTTACAAATTTCGCACTAACGTTCTAGGTTCCAGCAGTTATGTCCTACTTAAGAAAATTGTAATTCCTGACCAACGTACAGTAGGTGGGCTAAATTGTAAATACCAACCGAAATTCCAAAATGCATTTTCGTTTCGAAAAGATTAATAAAGTAGGGTTGTAAAATAAATCAGTATAATCAGTCTCATAATTCAGTTACCTCAGGATGCCGGCGTTCGAATGAACTTCCTTCCGGCTGCATGCAAAAACTATAGTCTGTAAAAAATGGGTACTTATCCAGCATGCATTTTTCCGATTGATTTTCGATGTCCCCAAATGCCTAATTATATTTCACGGAAAACATTAGTAAAAATATTCATTCTTTCGCTCATTCGGTAGACAATTACGATTCCTTCCAATCTTACATTCAAAGAGTGTAATTTAATTTTAAAAAAAACTATTCCAATTTTTGTATAGTTCTGAACTCGCTCTACCGTTACACTGGACTGAGGGTTTCCAAACTACAAGTCGTATATTTTCCCCGTACGGAAAACCACACATTTCTCTATGGTAATGAAGGAGGACCAGGTAGGGTTCATAAAATTTAGCCGTGAATGTGATCCATATTGTTAACTTTACACGCCACATTGGTAAATGCAGAGACATGACGATTTATGAACGGCCATTTCACGGTATTAAAAAGTCCCAAAATTAGAAATTTTTTAAAAACCAATTACGTCTCTGCTTCGAGTGTTAAATTACAAGAGGACGTAAATAAATACCGAATGAACAAAAGAATGAGTATTTTCATGCATGGATTCTATGAGATATAATTGGACATTCAGGGACATCGAAAATCAATGACAAAAATGCATGCTAGATAATTAGTCATTTTTATGGAGTGTAGTTTTAGCATGCAGCCGGAAGGAAGTTCATTCGAAAGCTCACATCCTGAGGTAACTGCAATATTATAGAGTTATGTTGCTTGCTGGCCAGTTTCACAACCCTGCGTAGTTAATCTTTTCGAAACGAAAACGAATTTCAGAACTTCGGTTGACATTTTATGAGTTAGTCCACCTACTGTAGCACTACTTCCAATGTTTTTATATGGTTAAATTTACTGAAGATCGGTGGACTTGATCCGGTTTCCGAAGGAATAGAATCTAATCCCAAAGTAACCCATGCCTCATGGACTGCGTCACTCACCGCATGTGGGCTTTCGAGGCCAGTGTCGGACACAGCGGCCTCGATTTCGGACAAAAACGCGCTCGGCGATACGCGGTGCGTAATTACAAATGCCACTTACCTGCTGTGATTTATCATCAACATCTTTCATGACGAAACGCAGCATGCGTTCGAAGGCTCACATAGGTACAATACGTGACCTTACACGCGAAATGTGCAGGGATTTGCGAAAAATTTCTAATCACTCGGGAACTGCTTCAATTATGTCCATTAAAACACTCAGTTAATAACGAACGACTTTTTGCACAGTAAAAACCGAAAATAAGTGCTTAAAGTAATCTTAACTTGTCCCGAAATAGAAATTTTTTGAGAAAATCGCAGATACCGGAAACTTCAAACATCGTGCCAGATGCGTAAGCTGACATTCTGGAGGCACACAAAGTCTCTCTAGGCATGTAACAGAGTAAACAGACCTGCAAAAGTTCAATGACCTTTGGAAATAGGTTTTATTGAAGCTTGCACTTAAATTCTCATCACGAATTCGTGTAACATCATCACATTATCGTAGAATTCGCCTAAATCAGCAAGAATTTCGTTCGGCATAATTATTTTGAAATACACCCTGCCCAAAAGTGGGCATTTTTCAGAACGGGTCAAAATAATTCCTACAACGTACAACGTTTAACTGCATTAAAATTTCCATCTAAATTTCTGTCATCTCGTCTGCTGAGTTAGTATTCACTCTTTCCATGACAATTTCTCCCTTTATGGGTGCTGAAATAAATTATTTATTTATTATATAGGATCAACTGGGAACTCTTCTACTTGCTCCCATCCATCGGGGACTACAGAGTGCACCGAAACTCCTGAGGTCTGCCAAAATCTAGAAGGAATCTGGAATCACTCAGAATCCGCCCTGAGTATGTCGCTCAAGATGCACATCTAGAACGAAACGATCCTAATTATAAAGAAATGAAAAATTTCCGAGATTATGTGCCTCAGAAATCACAGTATTTTGAAGGAAATCGGAAACTGAGTTTTTGATAGGTCGCAGGTGACCTAGTAGAACTTTTTTGGCGAATTTCAACATGCTGATTAAGGCAACTGTTTGCTTGGCGTTTGCAGCCTAAGGTTAGCAGTAGTAGGTGCGTTAGGCGTTAGAGGCGCACATGTCGACGGCAGCCTTCGCCTATCCAATGGCAGTTTTTGCTCTACCTGCAGATGATAACCTAACTCATGAAAAGTGTCAAAATCTACGAATAACTGCTGGTCATTCACAAACAAATAAAAAATTTGCGGACTTTATATCTATGTTAATAAATAACAACTTTGAGAAAAGTATAAACAGAAAAGAAATTTAAAAGGCAATTTTACGTTGGTTAGGAATACCCATGCTTTAAAGAAGCGGAAATTTCCGAAAACGTCAAAAATATTTGTAATCGTGTAAACTTCAATTTTATACGTACAGAAAGCCTGTCCGTACAAAACGCTGGGTAACTATGACAGCAAAAATGAAATAACTTTTAACAATATTTTTCTAAAGTTTACATTCAAACGTCCTTCAAGAATTCGTGTGATTTCAGAAAGGTCGGTTTGCCAACAGCCTACATGGATCCCAAAAAGATTCTTCGAAAATTTTTTTAGACTTTGAAATGGATTGAGATGCACTTCAATAAAGCAAATACACTTTTGTTCGATTTCGCCCACATGGACGTCATAGGGGTCAAAGTGTTTAGAAGGGCACATATTGCCAGGCGGGTCAATGACTAATATGTTCAAACAGATTTGACAGATTTAATCGCAAACATACAATTTTGTGTATACAAAGAGACAGTTCCTTCAGCGAAATTAATGTGCACTTTTGTTTGTTCTGAATTACGTGAAGTTTCAGAGTGGCCCTTAAATATTGCTGAATGCTTCATGACTTTCAGTGTTTTCAACCTCTTGCCCATAAAGGTGGATTCTATGATATGTGTTAAGCAAAACCTTAAAAGGGAGATACTTCATGAAGGCATTTACCGAAATAGTGAGTATTTAGGCGTTCTTCTCCATGTAGAAGGTAGTGTGGGTCAGGTTTGAAGATTCACTCAAACAGGAAACCGAGTCGTCGATTAAAACGGATGTTCACAACGAGAGTCAACAACGAATATTATTTCGATCCATTAGAAAACCTTTTCTTGTAGGTCATCTTTTTAAAAAAGTGCTTTTATAGTGTGTTCCGTTGACGGATCTCTGTGTACTTGGCATTTTTGCATGGTGTGGCCAGGAAAACGTTTGACAGTTTCGACCGTTTCTTTCAAGTTGCTAAATAAATATTGAAATTTGCCTAAGGGGAAGCGGAAGAGCATACCTTTCTATTTATATAACGTCCATTTTCGCTATTTTTGTTCACTTTTAGAATGCGTTTTTCGATAAAGAATATGCGGCACAGGAATCATATACATACTGACATTTTTCTGAAACTGTTTGTGTTTTTTCGCTCCTAGTTCAAATAACTTAAGTGCAAAAGCTAGATCGCACGAAAAGTGAGGTTTGGTATGTTCAAAACTAAAAATGACTATTCGGAGGTAGTTTATTCTGCAACAATCGATGTAATTTTCCCAATGACAGAACAGTTTCGGCCCATTTAAACGACAGATTGATTTTGTGCGTTATCGCCGCACGAAATCGACCGGGTCTGCCAAACTAACCTTTAAAAATAAAACGTCTAGTTCTCTAAAAATAACCCTAGTGTCAACAAACTGATTCCTATGCTTAATATTGGACAAAAAACTATTTTAAAGCTCGTTAGCTCTGTTTATTAAAACTTTCAAGAGTAAAATGTTCTTCTTTCAAAGAAAAACACACTCAGATACCCAGTCGACATCTGGGACAGGTGCTAGCATAGAAAAATGCCCTAATAAAACTCAGCGTCCATTTTTGCCCCTATTCCTGAACATTTTGCTTGATACAATTACGTGGAGACGTGTTCTGCATAAGACATGGGCATTCCCTTGAAGGGGCTGGATGAGCAAGCAAGATGGACAACGTTTAAAAAGTTTAAGACATTCCAGTTTGAAAGCGTCCACAACTTCCCACATTAGTTTGCGATGTCAGGTTTCATGAGTTAGGTCCCGTACTGTATGTGGATTTTTTGGGCCTAATTTTAATGTCAGGCACTCTCAAGAGTGAGCGTTTTCATATCACAATCTTTTAAAGATTAGCAAGGGTCGAAAAAATTTAAGGTTTAAAGGATACGCAGGTATATGCATGTCTCTACTGAGTGGGGAAGAGGAACGCTATTGTGGAAAACTACCATTCCAATTCTGGCAACTGTGTAAGTCGTTCAGTTTGGCAGTGTCCTTAAGTACTTTGTTGTTTAAGCCGGTCTCCGAAAAACGTTGGCAGCAGCGCCCTCCGACTCTGACGACCACAAAAATTGTCAAGTGGGGGAGGTTATTAAAAATATTTACCAACGTTGCCGATGCCTCGGACCGTCCTTTTTTGCCTTATCTTAAAATAAAATCGTGTCGCCCTGCGGGTCTGGGAATAATACTGAAGAATGATAGCAGCCAATATTTCTCCTGCTTAAAAAATATTTTTACTCTCGATATTAAAAACAATGTTGCTGATACTCGTCCCTGAGTAGACTTGGAAAGATCGCTAGGAACAGCTCCCGGCTGGCAGAAAAGCACAGGTTTTGGCTATCAAGCAAGGACTCGCGTTGTCCTCCTCTTTTTTTAGACACAATTATTTATTTTCCTAAATGTACTGTTAGGGCGACTCATTAATATACAGATATTCTTCTACCGAATTACACCCAGAGCGGGCATTTTGTGGTGCTCGTTGTACACGTATCCTGACTGGCCACCATGGCTGTGATAAAGCCAATTATCTCCTATTTAACTTGAAAACGTGGTTACGGTACAAAATTGCATAGATTTACAAATTATTATTTTTTAAAACAAAGAGGAATCTGTTTTCCGATTTGTACGGAGTGGAAAATCTACTTTGGGGTGACAGAAAACTTTTTATGTGCACTTTCTACGCTTTCATTTATGTCCACTCACAAAAAACACATCTACGTATGTGTGTCTAGTTTGCAGTGGTTACTCCGTTTCCACGACACCCAGTGCATCTTCCTCACTGTGGACACTTTGACAGGCTGTTAGACCATCAAGGTGCCTTAAAGGCTGTGCTTTCGAAGTCTGTCAACCAATAGTCATCTCAGGACCGCGAGTCAAACTGCGATGGCTAATTCATGATGCGGACTCCATGAAGTTCTCGCTATATTGGGATTCGAGACGCCGCTTTGTTGATGCGAGACATCGATCTACCGCGCACGGGCCGCACGTATGTGGTACGCGTAGTCCAGCCGTGTAGTTTTCTCGGCCAGCGCGTCTGATCCTACCTCCGATCTCCTTCACTTTGTCTTGACACCTGAATCGGGAGGGTGAGGAAGGAGAGAGTGCAGCAATGTGAAGAACCTCTGACATCATTATAATTCAATTCACGCACAAATCATCGTTCCTGTGTCCAATATGCTGTGGGGCACACGGTGCACATCGTCGGTAACGACTGTCGAACTGTTGCGTCATGTCAGATTGCAACAGAAACTCGAAGTAGAAATCACCAAGCTACAGGAAAAGGCATATTTCTCTCAAAAGCGCCATGCTCTCGCTTATTGAAATAACAGGATGTATTTTACCGGGAATTTTGCGTTCTTAAATAAGATGAACAATAGTAGACATAGATTAACTAGCCGTCCAGACTCCGGTCACCGGTTTAGACATTGTCGCCATCTACGCTTGCAGGCTTCATCGACAGGCTTCCGTCCCAACCTTCTGCTTTTAAAGGAGGGTCTCCTTGAGATGTTAATAAAATTACCAAAGTTAATGAATACCATGAATGCCGATCCTGGTAGGTTTCTAAAACCTTAGCGGTGTGTTTCAGGAAGCCTTAAATATTAAATACTAATAATGACAGCAGAACATAACCGTAAGGAAGACGACTGTCCTGTAAGGACAATGTGATCAGCGAGTTACCTACTCTAAAGCTCTGCATAGCATGCGTTGTCGTCGGGGGTCGGAATTTATCTCGTCTTCTCATCCTCTGTTTTGAGTGGATTTGCAGCCAACTGACTGGGGACTTTTCATTTATGCACGTTCATACCCAGTTTGCGCGAAGTCTGAGTGGCATGGAAGTAACCATCCGAATTTGCCGCCCACACAGAAAGGACTTCAGGGGTGCTGTTGCGTCAATGATTTGCGTGACCTCCATTTGCAAATTAATCCACTGGCTGAAACCTCCCAGTCACATCTGAAAATCGCACTCAAATTTGTAGCTTACTAAGCAATGTGACTTCGTCCATTCATTTCCTGCTTCACCTTAATTCGTTCCTATTTCCCTAAAAGGATGCAGAATTAATCCATTTTCGAGCTACTTTGCAGAATATTGCCTATTTAAAAGGGGATTTTTATGATTTGAGTGCCTGTCAGTTTTGACAACGTGCCAGTTTATGCATATTTTAAAACGAAACTGGCTTTTTCATCTGTTTATTGTGGGCTAGCTTCGATGCAATCAACCTAATGCGCATTCACGTAGTCCATCCCTTCTTTTTGTGCTCTGCGTATATGTATATATATATATGTTCTGTAACCTGATCGGTGAGCGCCCATCTGTCATAATTGATATTCCGGAACACAACCGACAGGATAACGGGCCCGTGGCTCAATGGTAGAGCGTCAAACTCCATGACCAAATACCCCGGGTTCGAATCTCAAGTGATCCACACTTGGGATTGGGTATGACTGGCTGATAACGGCTAATAAGCCAGAAATGGCCATTCCAGTCTCCCTTGTCTTTGTCGGTATCATCTTATCATAAATACATAACGGTAGAGGGGCGCTCACCGACCGTTTCTACGGAACGCACTCGTCCCGTTGTGCCTTGGGGCTCTCTCTCAAGTCCAACCAGCAGCCGCACAGCGGCGCATGAAGTAGGCGGAATTACATTACCGACAAACACAAGGAAGACTTGAATGGCCATTTCTGGCTTGTTAGCCGTCGTCAGCCAGTCATACCTAACCCTGCAGTGTGGAACACCCGAGGCTCGAACTCGCAGACCTGTTAGTTAGAAATCCAACGTCTCTAACCACTGGCCACGGGCCCCTTGTCCTGTCGGTTGCTCTCTCAAGAGCCCTAAGGCACAACGGAACGAATGAGTTCCGTAAGAACGATCGGTGAGCGCCTCTCCACCATTGTATATTCCCGATCGCAACTGACAGGAATACGAGCCCGTGGTCCAGTGGTTAGAGGGATTGAATTTCTAACTAACAGGTCGCGAGGTCGAGCCTCGAGTGTTCCACACTTCGGGGTTGGACATGACTGGCTGACTACGGCTAATAGGCCAGAAATGCCCATTCCAGTCTTCATTGTCTTTGTCGGTAACACAATTCTGCATACATATATACATAAAAAAGAGAAGGCTCTTCGGAAAATCGAATTGTACCCGTAAATTTTCAAGTCGGTGACACCGACCCCTCGTCAGACGAAAGGAACAGAAGAGAAGGTGAGATCGGCAGACTAGGTCGGCTGGCGCGACAGGACAGACAACGACAAACAGACAGCTGATGCGTGAGAGGGGTGGACGCCGAGTTTTGTTAAGCTCTGGGGCACAAAGGTCCCGTGAGTCGATCAGCGAACGTTCATCCGGGTTTTTGGAAATTTTCGAAAGCGGCTGGTAGGACAAGGGGTGAGTAGCCCACGGATAGAACGTTGAAACTGACAATTCCCAACGACCAAAGAATCTTGGCTGAAATCACAGACTACCCAAAAAGCGGGGTTGGGTGCATTTGGCTGACGTCGACTACCATTCCAAAAAATGGCCATTCTAGTCTCTCTTGTCTTTGTCAGCATCAATTCTGTCTTAAGACCGCAGACGCAGATGATGGGTTTCGTCCAAAAATGTATCAAGATTAAATTAAGAAGACCTACATAAGCCTATCTAATTGGTAGGCTGGTTTGTGTTTAGACGTCAGTCGCAGAATTAAACTCTTTTTTAGACGGATGCTTAGATGTAATATAATGCTACATGAGTGAACGGGGTTTGCTGTGATTTTTAACTAAAAATTAGGCAGTTACTCTCTGCTTTATAGGCAAGGACTGAATCAAGCGAAGATGCGAGTTCCAGGAACAAGTTGATCAGAAGAAGAAGTGGTCGCTGGAACAAGGGATTTATTCGCCTGACGTTTCGGATTCTCGTTTGAACATAGCCTCAGAGACGGTGGCAGAAAAGGGTGACTTGTGCACAGGAAGTTGCAGTATTTATAGGGTGCAGTCGCTATGCTACCGTACACCTATAGCAATTAACCGCGCTCCCCTTCATCAAGGATTGTTGTCCGCTGGTGCGCTAATTGTTTGATGTCCGGCATGCAAGTTATCAATGGCCAAAATGTCATCACCCGTGTTGGATGCTGGCGTGATGATTGCTCGGCCATCTGGCTCACCGGCTTGCGCGCCCCCCGAGTGGTCAATTACTTCGGACAGCCTATGCCTGAGCACGGAATATGGAGTGGGGATGTCGTTACACTTGTTGATAGACTGAGGTCTCGTGAACCATTACTCAAGCAACTCGCGGCTCACGCAATTATCCCCTCTCGCGAGAATTTTCGTCCTCACCGAAATTAAATGTGTGGTCGGGTCTCGTCGAATGGGCCGCGACCTGAGAGTTGACGTCATGTCTCCGTACCGCTGCCGCGTGTTCGGCAATTCGCGTTCGGAGCAGTCTTGCGGTTTCTCCGACGTAGTGGCTTTATCCGCAAATTCACCAGATCCGGTAAACGACACCAGATGTTTCTTGCCGTGGCAGTGGGTCTTTTGGTCTCATCATCTGACGCCTCATGGTGGCCTCCGGTCTGTGTGCAACTCCAACCTCCATAATTATCCTACATCGATTCAAAGGCAGCATTAGCAAACACACTTTGAAAGTGCGCCTAACGGACCCTAGTTAAAGGGATTTTGGACCTGTCAGGTGAAATTGTGAGACTGTTCACGGTTTCGTTCTTCCTTTTTATTTGCGGAAAACAGTCCAGGTTTTAGAAGACTTCACGGTAACAATCGGGAGATGGCACCCAAAAAAAATCCGCCTAACCAAAGCAGCCTGTTTTATGGGACAGGTGGTAATAGGGGTTTTATGTGTGGTGGCTGGTCGGGATGTACGATACTAGCCGACAGAAAGCCTTAGTTGAACAGGTGAATGATCGAAGTTGGCCCGCTCTCCATTCGTTATTACAAAATGGGTCGCCAAAGGCATTATAGTGGTAACGGACGAGTGGAGGGCGTATAATCGTCTTCCCTCAGAAGGTTATCTATATTTCTTTGTTAACTACTCAAAGAACTTCAAGGACTCTACCATCGGACGGCACACCAATGCCATTGAGGCAAACAGGAGTAAATTGAAAAAGAAACTCCCCGAGAGAGGTCCTGTATGTGGTCGAGCTGTGTGGGCTCCCATAGACGAAGCACAGTATCGTCTTTCGTTTGGCCTCAATGCCATGTCTTTGACAGATGCCTGGGAACTGTTCCTGTCCCATGTTGTGCAGACGTATCCTATTTTAAAGTGTTTTTGTTATGTAATAAACTGCCATAGTGCGAATGTATGCCGTATATTCAGGTATACGTGTGTAACGATGGGGAATGTTTGGTAATAGTGACCATCGTCCATGTAACCTCCTGCGATGTTCGTTCGACCAGCCCATGTTAGGCCGTCGCGGAAAGTCCACGTAGTGCATGAAAGTAGGCCTGCAACCGCTGATATAGCCTGAGGGCGTTTAAGTCCACTGTTAAAGGTATTATGTCCAGGTAACGGATTTTTTTGGGTGCCATCCCCCGATTGTTACCGACTTCACTTCCGATCACAAACAATGTGCATCTTTTCCACCTTACTCCTACAGGTAATAGAATCAATTGCGGACAACTGCTCTCGCCAAAATCCAGCAAACATCATGACAGTGGAGTGACCTCCTGGGCGCAGTGGGATGAAAATTCCCCGCTACCTGATCAGTGAACATTCCTCCACCATAACTGGTAATCTCGATCGTAATTGACTTGATAGCCGGACCGGAGGCCGGTGTAAGCGTCCCCCAAAATGGGCCACGTGTTAGGTGCGCTGGACCAACAGGGGGGGCCACATCGGATACTGGCAGGCGTCATTGGATTTGCGCAATATGACAAATGCTAACATTTCGGGGTGTGGTGGCAGACCCGGTTGCCGGCAGACGTCGTGCACACTGGGACCCCTGTCGACTCCCATCGTTGTTATTGGTTAAAATCCTAGCATATGCTGTCTGGACCGGGAAGTGTGGAGTGGAACGCCAAGGTGCGGCACGACCGTACCACCTACCTGCGCCCCTTCCCCGCCTCCGGTCTTCCTGACTGCGTGTTGACACCGGGTCCAGGTGGGAGAGCAGGGGAGAGGGTGGTAGATGCTGTGCAAGTCTACGTCCATTATAAACTAAATAACGCACAGGCCACCGTCCCTGCTTCACCTTGCTGTGGAGCACATGGTGGACATCGTCGGTAACGATGGTCGAACTGTCGGAAGAACGCTGAAATTAATAACGCTCAATTTTGTATGTAGCCTGTGACACTTGGTCGCTGATTGGCATCCGAACATGTGGTCTTGTAAAATATCTTCCGCCTGTGAGTCCACATTCTCAAAACTAGGTGGCAAACTTGCTGCCTTATTCAACCGTATCTCGTACAATGTGAAACTAGAAAAATTACACTGAACTGTCGTGACTCCGTTCAGAAAAAGGTGACTGGCTGACTGAACACTTGTGCCGAGGCGCCTGAATATCTTGCCTTTCCCTACCTGTTCCTCATGTTGACTTTCTATTTACATACGGCCCGTTTGCCTTGTTTCTACCATCATGACCTGCCAATAGAAGCGAAAAGACGAGTCGCAGGAAGCAGTCTTGAAGAAGAAGACACGATCGCCGGGACAAGAGCTTTATTAGCCTGACGTTTCGGATTCCTGCTCGAATCCATCATCAGAGACATAAGCAGATAAGGGTGGTTCATGCACATGCGGCTGCAGTATTTATAGGATGCAGTAGCCATGCCACCGCATACCTATGAATGTTCACGGCTCCCTCCCCTTCATCAGGAATCGTTGCACGTGGCGTGATGGCCGATATTCGCGTCGTTAATTGATGTAATTTCATCACGTGCGTTGGATGTTGGTGTGATGATTGCTCGACCATCTGACGCGCTGACCCGGGTATTGGGAAGAGTGTTCATCAAGGCGCTCCCCGCGTGGCCAATTTCTCCGCCTAGACGAGGTCTCAGCACGCTGTATTGAATGGGAAGATCATTGCACTTGTTAATAGACTGGGGGCCAGTGAACCATGACTCAAGCAGCTCCCGGCTCACGCGGTTGTCACCTCTTGCGAGAATTTCGGCCTCCGCCACGGCAAGAAACGTCTGGAGTCGTTTATCGGATCTGGTGCAGTTGCGGACAAAGCAACTACGTCGGAGAAACCGGAAGACAGCTCCGAACGCGCATGGCCGAACACGCTGCAGCAGTGCGGAGAAATGACGCCAGCTCTCAAGTTGCGGCTCATTCGACGGGTTCCGGTCACACATTCAAATTTGACGAGGCCGAAATTCTCGCAAGAGGTGACAACCGCGTGAGCCGGGAGCTGCTTGAGTCATGGTTCACTGGCCCCCAGTCTATTAACAAGTGCAATGATCTTCCCATTCAATACAGCGTGCTGAGACCTCGTCTAGGCGGAGAAATTGGCCACGCGGGGAGCGCCCTGATGAAAACTCTTCCCAACACCCGGGTCAGCGCTTCAGATGGTCGAGCAATCATCACACCAACATCCAACGCACGTGATGAAATTACATCAATTAACGACGCGAATATCGGCCATCACGCCACGTGCAACGATTCCTGATGAAGGGGAGGGAGCCGTGAACATTCATAGGTATGCGGTGGCATGGCTACTGCATCCTATAAATACTGCAGCCGCATGTGCATGAACCATCCTTATCTGCTTATGTCTCTGATGATGGATTCGAGCAGGAATCCGAAACGTCAGGCTAATAAAGCTCTTGTCCCGGCGATCGTGTCTTCTTCTTCATCATGACCTCTACGAATTTCAACGATGCCACTACTTCTCTCAGTGGACTTGTTTCCTCTCTCCCAGACTTTTGGTAACATGCGCCAGAACTTTATTTTTTCTGTATCGAGGTGACATTTCATTCCGCCAAGATAACACGCGAAACAGACAAATATTGTAAGTTGGTCAAGGCCCTTCCTCCGACCATTCTTTCCCAAGGGCAGAGGTTTCTAAGAGATCCCCCGACTGATGCTCCCTACACCAACTTAAAGGCTGAACTCCTTCGCCTGACATCAGTCTCCGATCGGCAGCGTTATCACGCATTGGTAAAAGAGGATGCCTTAGGTGATCGCAAGCCATCGGAACTCTTGCGTCGTGTGCGTTCTCTCGTTGGGAACATGGCCATCGACGACAAGTTCTTTAAAGAGATGTTCTTAGACCGTCTGCTGACGTCGGTACAAACAATCTTGGCCTCTGGCTCAGACGACCTAGACATATCAAAGCTAACTGAGATGGCCGATCATATGATGGAGGTTGAACGTTTGTCATCCCGGACGATTGCTCAGGTTTCCCAGCCTCTGACCTAGCTGAACTTAAGACACAGATTGCCCAGTTGTCAGCGACTGTTGCTGCTTTGCAGCTGCGCCGATCCCCCGGTACCTCTCGACGTTCCTTTGGGCGTGACCGTAGTCGATCCCGCTCTCGCCGCCCTCTTCCCGCTTTTAAACTTTACCGTGCTGATATCGTTTTATTTACATTACTACTTGGAGAAGGTTCTTTATATTAACGCAACTCGCATTTACTCGTTCCACACGAATTCACGAACTTTCGGCAGTTTCGCTTTTCTTAAAAAATACAACATCGAATTTTAACATAATGCTACTTTTAGGTTCCATTATATTCCTCTTTAACTGAAGGTCTTTCAGTTGTAATTAAGTGTTTAGACCGAAACATTTGAGTCGGATGCTGAGTTATTGTGAACTTTACGCATCTTTCACGATTTGGGTCGGCTGTTGTGCTTTATTAGGGTTCACATTCCTCCTATGATTTATTTTGGGTGGATTGACAGAATGGCCTCCTAACTCACTGCCTCTTATTATCCTCCCCCACAGTCTCACATCTAACTTATATCAAAAGGCAAAATTTAATCGATTTCTCTTATTACTCGCATGTTTAATTCGATCCCCTGTTCATATAAGTGCACTTGTCGGATGAGAATCTCTCGAAAGTAAACGTATGCTCACCAACTATTCGTCCGAGTTCGGAAATGAAGATCGCCAAAAAGGCATCGATTTTTGGATTGCAGGCACTCAAAACGTACGAAAAATGTTCATAGCTCGCGTGAGAAGTAAGGGGAAGATAAGGGGGAGGAGTAGCAGAGGGAGGCGGAGAAGGAGGAATAAAACGGGAATGAGAGTA
>CACRXP010000092.1:270742-289931 GCA_902702965.1 Spirometra erinaceieuropaei | reverse complement strand
GTACTCCGAAAACTGATTAGAAAGTAGTTGGGAAGGGTTTTCCCGCGTCTGAGGGATCTGCTGGCTCTGAGTGCGTGTGTACGAGCCGAGAGGCACTATCAACAATTTTTTCAATCTAGCTTCAAGAGAGTAAGGCTGCAAGGTTCGGGGAAATTCTGCCGCAACAACTATTTTTGCTCTGCGAGTGCATCTGTTTTCCACCTGCTGATGGTGATAGTTCCGACTTTTTAGGCAGGTTTCTGATTGGCTGAAAATGTTCTCGCGTGCAGTGTGACCTTAGGTATTTTCGGCAAAGTTCTGTAATCTGCCTGAAGGTCTGGAAGAAGAAGGAGACACGATCGCTGGGACAAGAGCTTTATTAGCCTGACGTTTCGGATTCCTGCTCGAACCCATCATCAGAGACGAAGCAGATGCGGGTGATTCATGGACAAGGGGCTGCAGTATTTATAGGATGCAGTCGCCATGCTACCACACATCTATGAATATTAACGGCTCCCCCCCCCTTCATCAGGGATCGTTGCGCTTGATGTGCCGACTGTTTGATGGCCGACATTCGCGTCGTTAATTGCCGCAATTTCATCACGTGCGTTGGATGTTGGTGTGATGATGGCTCAACCATCTGATCCACCTACCCGGCGTTGGGAAAAGTGTTCACCTTTGCGCTCCCCGCGTGGCTAATAACTCCGCCTAGGCGAAGTCTCAGCACTGAGACTGGAAGGGAAATGTCATAGCACTTGTTACTGGACTAGGGGCCAGTAAACCATGACTCAAGCAGCTCCCGGCTCACGCGACTGTCACCTGTTACGAGAATTTCGGCCTCGACAAATTTGAATGTGTGGCCGGATCTCGTCGAATAAGCCGTAACTTGAGAGCTGGCGTCATTTCTACACACCGCTGCAGCGTACTCGGCCATTCTCTTTCGGAGCTGTCTTCCGGTTTCTCCGACGTAGTTGCTCTGTCCGCAACTGCACCATATCCGAAAAACGTCTCCGGACTTCCTTGTCGTGGCAGCGGGTCTTTCGGTTTCATGAAAGACTGCTTCCTGGGACTCAAGTCTTCGCTTCTACTATCTGAATGTGTTTTGATACTGGCGGAAATTATCTTGCGTATCTTAACTGGTACTTAATGAAGGCGTGGTTCTTAGCCCATATCTGGTGAACTGCTGAAGACTGGTCGAGCACCGGAACAGTTTGTTTATTGCTCTGAGATTTCGAACTCGTGCAAGAGCCCACCGTCAGAGATAGTAGTGACAACGAACGAGCGACAATTATAGGGGGTGCTAGCCAATCATCGATCGATGCCGCAGGACTGGAGGCGATTGGGCAGTTTATGCAGGATGGCTATCCGAGGACATTCGAGTAAGAGTTAAGTGCATGCGCGGTGTTAGGAAAAACTATACGTGACTGCCTACTATATTTTTTAATAAGGGTGTTTTTCTGCAGAGTTTTTGGTCGGCCCTTCCCTTACCTGTACCGCCCCGAAGGGTCAGTTCTGGTAAAATGTCTGCATTGGTCCACTGTTCTGCACGCCTCACACGTAATTTAGTAGTAAGAGAAGAACTCAATTTTAAGAAAAGATCGGAAGGGACAGAAGTCAGGGAGTAAAATAACTATTGAAATAATAGTAGATGGACTGCATACAGAGATGAAATGTTGGATGAAATTCTAATATGCATTTTCGATTAGGAAGGATTACTTGGTCGCGGTTGTAATACCGATTATCTTGCGGCATAATCCTATAACATTTGGGACTGGGCAGGATTTTAGCTTTTGATTACATTGTTCTTTAATCTCCCGTAGAAAGCAGTGTAATCAAAAGCTAAAATTCTGACCAGTCCCAAATGTTAGAAGATTATGCCGCAAGATAATCGGTATCACAACCAAGTAATTCTTCCTAGTAAAAAACGCATATCAGAATTTCAGTTAACATTTCATCAGATCGGTAACTCACTGTACGTCTCCCAGTAAAGTACAGTCTTACAAATCTACACATTCCTCAGATGCGATATCGAAGATCGGTCAGATAACTGAACCATTAAGTCGACTCAACCTGAACAATTTAATCTCGAGGGTAGAGGAACACTCACTGATTGTTCTTGTGGAACTCGCTCGTTCCGTTGTACCTTATGGGCTCTCTCTCGGGCCCAACCAGCATCCGCACAGGGACGTTTGCTATAGGCAGAATGTTATTGCCGACAAAGACGAGGGAGACTGGAATGGCCATTTCTGCCTTATTAACCGTCGTCAGCCAGTCACGCCCAAACCCGAAGTGTGGAACACCTGAGGCTCGAACTCATGACCTGTTGGTTAGAAGTCCAACGTCCCTAACCACTGAGCTGAGGACTCGTTATCCTGTCGGATTCGATCGGCAATGTACAGTTGTTGAGGGGCGCTCACCGATCGTTCTTACAGGACTCATTCTTCTCGTTGTACCTTGCGGGCTCTCTCTCTCGAGCCCAACCAGCAGCCGCACAGCGGCGCATGATATGTGTGACGGGCTGACGACGTCTGGTAAACAAGAAATGGCCACCCCAGTTTCCTCTGTCATTGTCGGTAATAACATTCTGCCTATATCATGCGGCGCTGTGCGGCTGCTGGTTGGGCTCGAGAGTGAACCCGTAATGCACAACGGGACGAGTGAGTTCCGTAGAAACGATCGGTGAGCGCCCCCTACAATTTAATTAATCATCAAAATACAATTCGAAGAGCGACGGAAGGGCTGTTAGCCTTAAAGATCAGACCACGTGTTTCTTTATCTATCGTTTATGTTTACTTTGGATACCGCACAATTGACAAGATAATCATAAAGACACAAGAAGTGTATTTTAACAAATGACAAAATGCATGTCTTCACTTGTTTAAAGGCAGCACACAGTTAACAGGTTTTTCCGCTTGGTTCATTTTACATAACACACTGAGTAGGAAAACCGGACATAAGCGCATACCCCAAAACGGACAACAGGTTTATTTCAAACTCCTCTGGCAACCAGAGGTTGTAGTAGAATTCATTGTAATGGACTGTGGGTTCAGGAAATTCAAGTCCAGTGTAAATATGCAGACAGGGTCTGAGATAGAAATAGTGTACCAGCACGGGGATTTGCATAGGGATGTTGTGGTAGGTAAAAATGTGCCTGCTATCTTTACGGAATCCTGTAATCTGAAAAGGAGCTTATATATTTGAAGAAACAAATACACGTACCTGGCAGATGAAACTTACGTTGGCGAATTCAATATGCAAATTACAAATATGTCGGAAAGACGTCGATCGGACTCTTGTTCTGACCAGTTTGCAGATACTGTTGTTACTGAACTTAAGGCCTACAATGCAACCTTGGCAACGAGGTCCATCGGCTGTTTTGATTCTGATGTTAAATGCTGAGGTTGAAGACACTTATGATTGCACAGCCGAAGAAGATCAACAAATCAGAACTACAATGGTCTCTTATAAGTCTTCTGTTCGTAGGTGTGAGGACATTTTTAAGGAAGTTCGGTGACTCTTTAATACCTGATAAAAAGAAACGCTTAGACTCCGACGGCTGAAGTACATAATGGCCCAGAATTATTTTGGGCAGCTAGCATTACGTCTTAAGAAAAGCAGAATAGTATTTTTGCTTTATTTTAGGGATTTGGGAAAATAAAACCCATTAGGTCCCATGTGTACACGGGGACTAATTTTAACCGCTATTCGAAAGGCCGGTTGAGGATTGTGGAAGAGGGAAAATGGCAGTTTAGGGATCGTTTGTCTTTGCCAGGCAGCCAGGATCTGAAAAGCTCTGAATTTCTGCAATTTTGTTAAGGAAGAACTTTCTGTCGGCTGACGTCGCAATAACTAAAAGTGCGCCGCAGTTTTAGTATAATTTCAGTATGGCAGAACGGAAATTCGTCAGTACAAGAATTTAATCTTTAACCTTCCACCTCATTTGATGACCCTGTCAGCAAACCCACTTTGTCATTAATTTTATCCAATTCAAACTAGGAATGCATGATTGGAGTTTCTTAAATCATTCTGCACTTGACGAGAAAGCAAACGCATTGAACGTGCGGCTTTCTTTTAACGGAAAGGGACAACTTGGTTGGGTGCCCGACTTCCACCAGTTGAATCAACGAACAGGTTAAGTTTTGCTTGATGAGCTTACTCGTGCGATTGTCTGAGGCTACACTGATCGTAAAGACAAGACTGGGTCTGGAAAATCATCTTATTTGTCGGGTAGGCAAAGTCAAGTATTCCAGGATAGTAATACGAAACGGGGATACAGTTTACTAAATCAGATGTGGTTATGTTGCCGTACCTGATGTAAACAAAACCCCAGCCACCTGTAATAAGGGAGCGGTGGTCATAGGGGTTTTTGCAGGTGGGGTCGGGGAACGCACAGGCAACAAGGCTAAGTAGTCGTGTGCAAAAAAGCTATTGGGAATGCGTGGTTGTGCTTTTGGTGGTTGAAAAATAATTGTCCTAGCCCCTAAGCCCTATCGCCCTAACCCTAACCCCAACCCCGACCCTAACCCGCAGCCCTAAGCCCTAACCCTGAAATAGACAACGCAAGAGTTAGAAGGAGACGACAAGTCAGAAGTCAAAAAGGACCACCGGCATTGGACCAAGAAAGGTAGACACGGCAACAAAGACACAAGGCTGTCAAAAGAACACCCACCGCAAGGCATAGCAACACCATGCCAACGTAATCACACCAAATCGAAATAAGGAAGTTGATCAACAGTATTGTGTCCATCAAGTGCGGCCAGATAACCGCATCTTATTGTCCACTGAAACTGATTTAGGCAAGCCACGAGAATAAGACCCCTCGGTAAAACAAGTGTTCTTGCGCAAAATTCTAGGAAGGGTAAATATTCCCGTGTCGTAACCCTAACCGTAACCCTAACTTAACTCTAAACTCACTGGAATTTAACGTAAGGCCCCCTGAGCAGGGGACGTTCTTATCCCCCTGTCCAACTCTAGGTTTATTTGCTATTTATTTTTACTATTTATTATTTATTAATTTATTGACTACATATTTACTAACTCACATGTCACACCGATACTGGTCCCATTGATCAACTGGTTGTCTCCTTCCGATCTTAGCCACCGCCCCCGCGCACATTCAAAAGTAGAATGGCGCGGCAGGCCTAGTGATAACAGCAACAAGATAGGCCGGAGACTGACGACTCACTCGCCGACAGTGTGCCGAACTGAGCAGCCATTCCTCGGACCCACCCAATGCCCATCAAGGATGAGGATAAGTAACTACCACCAAGGCACCTATCAGGTGGCGAAAAAACGGGACACTAAGGGAATAGAACGCTCAGCTCGGCACTGGCCGAATTTGTAGGCCGTGTGAAATTTAATTCTAGTTTTTCGCAGCACTGAGGGTAAGCAGATGATGCAGGTGTGCGAGGCATCTATCAGTTAATAAACGTGTTCCTGAAATCTCGCCAATCTGTTTGAACTCGAAGTGTCTCGCCTAACAAGGAAAAAATTGCGTTCCCACACAAGCTATTGTTCTGTTTAAGCATTTTCGCCTGGACTTCGTGGTAATGCTTGTGTTTAACGTGTGACTTAGTTGGCTTGTGTGTATGCGAATCGACAGACCACCTCGCAAATAACCGTATCCGTCTGGCTCGACTGTGGGACGAAATACGGCGTTTCTTTGGGTCATTCGTTTATTGTCGTACGAAGATCTTGAGAGCAAAATGTAATCGCGTATTTCGTCCCGCAATCAGTCCAACTCGGCGGGCGATGCACCTACCAAATTTCTAACATTTTCGATTGCACTGACTGGGCTAAAGCTCCTGTCCGAACCAGAACCGGACTCATCTCCTCCTCATCTGCCCTGGGATGACTGCTTGAGGACGACACCCAGGCCGAAAGATCGGCTTCAAAATTTCTTGTCTTTTTCTAAGTTCATACTCGCGGGAGCTCGACCATTGTTAGTTTGTCGAACTGCGTCAGTTCAAATGGCTGTACGAGGCCCTCCATCTCAGATATGATTATTATGTTTTTCCCTACTGCAAATACCGGATTCCCTATGGCCTACGATTATGTAAGACATCTATCGTGAATTCGGCTCTGCAATGGGCGGTCAGGCTTCCTCACGTAGTTTCTGCTATGTGCCCTCAGTTTGTCATCGTTTTGCTCAAACTGTCGATAAATGAGTTTCGGCCAAAGTAGGAGAAAAGGCGTCGGAACCGAACTCGTTGGCCGCAGCATGAAATAACACTTAACCCTCCAAGGTCTATCATTATAGTTCGACCGTCGTTGCCGACGATGTCTACCGTGTACTTCATGGCAAGGTGGAGCAGGAACGGTGACTTGTGCGTGAGTTAGGTTACTGTGATATTACACTTGCACAGCATTTACTGCACTCTCTCCTCCTCCCCCCTGGACCCGGTGTCAAAACAGAGTCAAGAAGATCGGAGGTGGCCGAGGGCGCAGGTGACTGGCACGGTCGAATCCGCACTTTGACGCTCCGCTCCACACCCCCTGGTCCACACGGCAAATGACCAGAATTTCAGTCAACAACAATGGGGAGGGCCACAGGGGTCCCTATGTGCGCGACGTCTGCCGGCAACCGGGTCTGCCACCGCGCCCCTAAATGTTGGCATTTGCTATGGTGCGCAATCCGATAATGCCTGCCAGAATCCGACATGGTCCCCGTGTTGATCCAGTGCATCTACCATATGGTCCGTTTGGAGGACCACTTAATGCTATCAATTCCAACGTGATTTAATGCTATCAGTAACCGGCGTTAAGAATCGGAAGTTAGAACCGAGCCGGACAAGTCCGGTCTCGACTGCAGGAGGTAGCTGAGTCTGCTTTTGTATGTTAAAAGTACGTACTTTGCGGGCATTTTATTGTTTCCCTTCAAAACTCGAACTGCAATCTGCGATAAAAGATCATGTTAGTGCAGCATTGATATAGTCCGTGATCAGTCACATTAAATTTTATCTGAAATTCAGAAATGCATTTCCAATGAACAGGTACTTAAGTGGAGCTGTAGTATCGATCATGGTGCAACAACATCTCGGGATATTGCCGTCACGCACCACGTTCCGGCCGCCTGCAAAGCCGCACTCGATAGAAACGACTACTTAAGTAGTATGTATTTTTCCATGGATTTTAGATGCATCTTATGAAATATATTTGAGAATATTTTTGCTTATACCCATTTGGCAACAAATCACGTCTTCAAGTTTTATATCCAAAGAAAGGCCATGTTTCGCTTTCGAAATTTGTGATTGATAAATTTTACAACTGCGAAATGCTCATTTATACAGTGTCGCATCTCTCCGTCTATTAGTGTTGCCTAGGAACTATTCAAAATATTTCTCTAAAAAGCACAATTCCACCGGCTTAGACACACACTTAACAGCATAGCAAAATGACTGGTTTTCCTTAAGCAAAGTAAACCTTGTGCTAAAATGTCATAGTAGGCAAGCTTCAAAGTTATTTGGAGGTTGGTAAAGTATTCTTAAAATCTCAAACACGTTTCTAAAAGTGTAAAATTTGAAGAAGACCCGATCTTCAACCAAATGGTTACAAAACGGGCATCTATATATCCGTTTTTATAAACGAATTAAGACAAAGAAAATCAATGGGGAGTTGCTTGCCACAAAACTAATCCTCTTTTAACATATGGTTCTCGCATGCAATCAAAATGAAGTTTGGTCAAAAGCCGACATAATGCTCTAGCGGAAATGTCTTGTGGTTACACTTCACGGTAGTCAGTTTTACAATCCGGATTAAGTAACTGCTCCCATGCATACTAACGTTTCGTGGGATTGTTCACTGACAATATTTGCCATTGGAAGCTCAAAATCTCGTGTTTTCGCTTCAAAACTATCTCTCCCGTTAGCAGTGAACTACACGCAATTAACGCAACTCAATCCTAGGGATTAAGTAATGGGGCTTAGAAAGCAGTCCCTCCTTGGCGCGTTCGCTCCCGGGAGGAGAAATATGTGCCACCACCCTTCGTCGTCAAAACTGTCTGCAAATGAAGCGAACCTCCGTTATTTCGCGTTCTTAACTAAGCAAACAATTTTTGAATATTTTGTCTGACATCTAGAACAAACCGTTTTTAAGACCGGGTCTCGCAGGGAACGCTGCGCATTCTTATGCCTACACACGAAGTTCATCAGCAAGAGATGGTTGGTGAGCATATCAAAACGTGCGTTCTACACCTAATGCTGTATTTCTTTTCTGATGACGGAGGGAAGAGGGATGAAGGAGAGATATAATGCAGTTGTGAAAAACTTTTCCAATTCCTGGTTAACTTTGAATTTGACCTGCCGTTACACTTACATTCAGGGTTTTCAAGTTATAGACTGGGCCTTTTTCGCGTGCGGAAATTACACATTTCTATACTTTGCTAAGAGAAAACCGTATGAGGTGGAAAAAATTTAATAATGGACCTGAGTCATATTGTAAGCTTTACAAGCAGTATTTGTAAATGCAGCGGCATGATGTTTTATGAATGGGCATTTCATGCTCTTAAAATATCTCATAGTAAGAAACTTGTAAACGTATGTATACCCTCCCTTTAAGTATGAAATTTAAAGAAGAAGTTATTTCCTAACAAATTAGCCAAAGAATGGATACTTTACCCACGTTTTCTATGAAATATATTTTAATTGGAGAGAGAGAGGAAGTCGCTTTATTTTGAAATAGTAAGTTCAAAATTTTCGGCAAAAAATTGGCTCTATTCACTATGGGCAGTAAATAAGTTAATAGATTATTCAAGAGTCAAAGTTTAACACAAAGAAACGATTATTATGGGGATAGTTCAAGTCTTAGCTTCTGTATTTCTGTCTCTTCGCACGTAAGATAGCACGTTAGGAATGGCAATACAGAAGCTCGATAAGCCGATGTGCGACAGGATATAAGACGGAAGTTGCGGCACATCGGGCGGGAAGACTTTGCAAACATAAGATCGGAATGTAAGGGATGGGCAACGTCATCTAGAATACGACCAGCAAATTGCTTGACCGCATTGAAGTGTCGTTGTAAGATAGTGTCAACTAAAAAAAGATAAGAAACACCAGCAGCAGAAGAGAGCATGCGGAGGACTCGTTTCAAAATTAAAAGATCCTTTCTATGCAAAGCAGGAAAAATGACAGGAGAACAGTATAAGATAAAAGGAAGAATGCAGACATCGATGAATCGCCAGACTAAGAGTTGAGATGTGTGGTAGGAACGTAAACGACGTATGTAGTAAAGAAGTTTACGAACTTTAATAAATAGGGACTCAATATGGAGGGAAAATGAAAGATTTGAGGACAAAGTAGCGCCGAGGTACCTGAAAGAGGATACTTCGTTAGGAAGAATGTCAGAGGAATCAGGGTTAGGAGAGGGCCGCAGTCGAAAAATACACTGAACGGATTTTTGGTTGTTAATTAGGAGACCATTTTCCTCCGACCACGCTAGGACATGGTTTAGGCCATCCTTTAGAGACCGGAGGTGTGTCTGACTTTTGAGAGGGTTCCAACAACCACATCATCAGCATACTTGACCAGAAGACAGTCATTAGGGGACCTTAAATCGTCAGTGTGGAAGGAGAAAAGGTGAGGGGATAGAATGGAACCTTGAAGAACACCGCAGTCATTGGGAAGGGTCGAAGATTTCCGCTTGCCAGATTGGACAAACTGAGTGCGGAAGGTAAAATAATCGCTAAGCCAAGAGACGACCCAGCCTGGAGAGCCTCACGCGGAGGTTTTGGTAAGGAGAAGAGGTCGCTGGACGGTATTGAAGGCGGAGGAGTAATCAAGAAAAGCGCACACATACTCGCGGCAACCCTTGTCTAATGCTTTTAGAGCAGAGTGGACCACAAGAGCGACAGCATCTAAAGTACTCCGTTTGGCTTTGTATGCAAATTGTAAAGGGTCGGAAAATCTGGAAGAAAAAGGCTTTATGGTATCTAGGGCAACTCTTTCAGCAAGCTTTAGTATTGCAGAGGAGCAGGCAATTGGATGAAAAGATTAAGGACCAAAGTTAGCAGGCATTTTAGGGATGGGAGTGATTCTCACTGTACGCCAGGCGTCGGGAATCTTGGACTCCATGAAAGACATGTTGATTAGGTGCGTTAAAATAGGGGCTATCTGAGAACTGCAAGATTTAAGAAGAAAAGTCGAGACACCATCCGTTGATCCACGGACCTTTTTAAGGCGTTTCTCTACTGTTCCCAAAGACACGGGTTGGAATGTACCCGGTGATAGTGGAATTTCATCTAAGGGAAGATGGGAGTCATTGTGACTAAATATAAAATTTTTATTTAGGGAGTCTAAATCTGCATCCACATCCACCAGTGTGTTGCAATGGCCAGTGAGACGCTTAAGATTTTTCCAAATCTCAGCAGAGAAAGGGGAAAGGGGGAGGAAGAAGAGGAAAAAAGTTGGCTGACAAACAGGCTATTTAGCCTGTCAATCTCTGTTTTAATTAAGGCTATCACGTAAGCATAGCTTGAAAAGGTGTTCTTTTTTGCGTCTTAACGATCTCAGATAGGGGAAGAAATTATATCCGGTCGTACCATAACAATATCAAGGGGGCAGCAAATATCGAAAATTACATTTAAAAACGCTGTCAGGTTGGAAGAACAGGATTCAGCATTCGATTGTTCAAGGAAAGTGGGGATAGTAAGAGAAATGCAAGTCTCAAGCAGGAGAATGTTTTGGGCGAACGTGTTGCGAACCTTAACCTTTCTCTCAGGCTTGGCTAGCAGTGCACGTTTAGAAGTGGAATAGATTTTTGTAAGACACAATGAAGTGGAATTGTCAGAACCTGACAATGGAGCCCTATTTTTACGCAAAAAGCTTGCTGTAGTTAGTCAGAATAGGATCAAGAGGGGCATTTGCGCGCGTATTAAAGGAGACAAGATCATCGAAGCCTAAGAGTGTAAGGGGACGTAAATTCACGCGATTAAAATCACCACATAAGAGAATAAGATAGTTGCAGGATAATATAGCAAGTTTTTGTGAGAGAAGGTCGAAAGAACGGAAAAGTGCGCCTTCACAGGAAGAGGGGGGAATGTAAATACTAACAGGTATGATGCCTTTAAAATCACTTAACAAACGGGGCTTACATAAAACAGCGATGACGTCTATCAAATCATCAGAGTAAGAAAAAAAGGGACTTACAGTCTCTACACCAATTTTGATTAACAAAAATGGCAACGCCTCCACCTCTGCCCCAAGATAAAGATTTTCTATCTGTTCGAAAGCAGTAGAAGGATGGGGGAGTAATAAGTTGCGAATCAATGTCACTCTTTAGCCACGTCTCTTGAAGGCAGACCACTTCAGTTCTGCTGTGTTCTTTTTTCGACAAAAGTAGCTCCAAAGCATGGGTTTTGTTGAAAATAGAACGACAGTTTGTCGACAAAAAGGCAGGAATTGATTATTTGTGCTTTGGCTGACGTTTGAATGCGAATTGCCAGCCACACCGGTGTTTTCTCTGATGCATGGACCGTTGTTGACGAATATTTGATAATTTCAACACAGAACGATCGCAAATATGACATAATGGCCGAAAAGTACAAACGTTTGCATCACGGTCGTTCGTAAGTGAAATTGACGATTTAATTCCATTCAAAAGGGTGCTAGCTTACTGTAGAGACGACCTCATAATCTTAGTTCAGACAAACGAAGGGTGCAAAACAGTTCAATATAGCGAAGAGAAATAGGCACAGTAATGTACAATTTTAAAAATCCACACGTGAATGGAGAGCTACAAAAATGGCGGCTCAAATTCAAAAGCCCGCCATGTTTTGTAGGGCCATCGAAAACCAATGAGAAAAATCCATGCTCTATAAGTAGTCATTTTTTACAGAGTGCAATTTTTGTAGGAGGCCGAAAAGAAGTTCTTTCTAAATCCAGAATCCAGAAATGGCTGAATTATCTTGGGAGTATACTGAACGGTAACTAGTACTACGGCCCGATTTAAGTAATCTTTTCGAGCCGAAAGCGCATCTCAAAATTTCGGTTAACATTTCGTGAGTTAGCATACTCACTGCACATCCGTTCAATTCCAGCATATCTAACGTCGCAACTTCCGACGCACCGTAACGGAATGTGTACGTGCCTATGAGAAGCTGTGTAATCATTGTACGGCCCCGATATGAGAGTAAATATTGGAACTGCGACTCAACTAGGCGTGCCTACTATCGGTGTGACAGGTGCGCATCTATGTATGTTTGCTCAGCGAATAATCGCTCCCCCCTGATACGCACTCAGCATGCGCGCCTTCCGGTCGTTGCATACTATCGCACGCGATTTGACAACCACACACACGCGCGTGCGCTCGAGAAAACTTCAAAGGCGGCGTGATTGCATGGTTGCCCCACGCCCACCCCCCCCCCCGACCCCCGGGGGATGCGGACTACAGACACTCGGCTCGACGGGAACAGAGGCTAGGCACGCCACCACCGCCGCCGCCGCCATCACCACCGCTATCACCGTCTGTGTCCTCCACTTCAGAGCTGGGGCGCGGTGTACACCACGGTCGCACAGAACGGTAGGCGGATGACGTAGCGAGATGCGACTTTTATCTCACAGTCTTCAAGCCCCGAGAAGGCTACACTAGCGATTGGTAGGAGGTCAAAATAGCCCAAGTTCTGCTTAAGTCTGGCCCGTTATCAAAAAGCAGTCGACTGAAACTTAACTGAAAAGTAGTCTGCAGCGGAGAAGAGTCCTCATCTAGGCTGCATTCTTCAGATCTGGGAGATTGGGTATCTTGTTGGGGTGTTGAAAGTGGTTGGTAGGTTAAAACGTAAGTGAATGACTTCCACATTGGGAGTCAATACCGACTGAGGGGGCGTGTAACCGCATTTGCATTCGCTCCATGCTACGTCTGTACAGTAAACGCTCTCCAAATACCCGGAAAATTATTGATTTGCGATTGCATCCTCGTAGGTTACTCAGTAACCGGTCTGTCGGCATGTGACTTTGCAAAAACCTTTGTTCCCTCGACGTCTCAATCCATTATGCTAGGTGAAATCACCACCACCGCAGCCAACTACGTTTCCGTCAGTGTAAAACTGAATAAAGTTTCGGCCAATTTCCTGAATGTTTTTTTTTCAAAAAATCCCAAATAGCAAACAAGTGGGCGATGACGTGCTGCGCACCTCATTATTTCTTAGGGTATATTTACAGCAGGTGGGCTAAATCATAAATGTCAACCGAAATTCCGAAATGCGATTTCGTTTCGAAAAGATTAATTAAGTAGGGTTGTAAAACTAGTCAGAATGCAACATACTTCTATAATATTTCAGTTACCTCGGGATGCTGGCCTTCAAATGAACTTCCTTCCGACTGCGTGCAATAACTATACTCTGTACAAAACGACCACTTATGTAGCATGAATTTTTCTCATTGATTTTAAGTGCCCCTAAATGTCCAATTATATTTCATGGAAAACATCCATGAAATATTCATTCTTTTGCTCATTCGGTTGACAATTACGTCTTCTCTCAATCTTATACTCGAAGGCGGGACATAATTCGGCTTTAAAAAGTTTCTAATTGTGGAACTATTAAATACCGTGAAATGGCCGTTCATAGATCGTCATGACGCTGCATTCACCAATGTGGCATGTAAAGTCAGCAAAATGGATGAAATCCACTTCTAAATTTTATGAACCCTATATGGTCCCCCTTTATTACCGTATAGAAATGCATGATTTTCGAGTATAAGATTGGAAGAAGACGTAAATGTCTACCGAATGAACAAAAGAATGAATATTTTATGCATGTTCTCCATTAAATATAATTGGACATTTAGGGGCATTGAAAATCAACGAGAAAATCTCATGCTTCAAAAGTAGTCGATTTTTACAGAGTATAGTTTTAGAAGACGAAGATGCAATCACTGGAACAAGAAATTTATTGGCCGGACGTTTCGGATTCTCACTCGAATCCATCATCAGAGACATTCGCAGATAGTTTTCGCATGCATCCTGAAGGAAGTTCGTTCGAAAGCCGGCATCCTGAGGTAACTGAAATATTGTAGAATTATGTCGCAGGCTGATTAGTTTTACAACACTACTTAATTAATCTTTTCGAAACGAAGACGCATTTCGGAATTTCAGTTGACAGTTTATGAGTTAGCCCACCTACTGTAGTACAACGACTAGCCCAAAGTGTTTTCTCAATGTTGACGTGCTCGTACTGTTTCATTTACGCAGTTGCTCGAATGAACACACACACAGCATGCCTTTCCACAAATTACGTTAACCCTGTTGACAGAACTTTTCGCACTTTCGAATTTTCCACTTTACTGAAAAAAATTGCTATGTCTAACCAGCGCAACACAGTTTACTTAACTGAAGGTCATACATTTTCCATTGCGGGTATTGGCCGGTGTTTTTAGGGATTTCTGGCAAATATTCACACACTTCCGGATATACAGTACGTGACCTATTTCATGAAATTTTGGCCGAAATTCTGAAATGCGTTTTTGATTAGGAAAGATTACTTGGTCGCGGTGGTGATACTGATTATCTTAAGGCATGCTCTTATAACATTTTGGACTCGACAGGATGTCGGCTTTTAAATGCACTTCTTTTCAATCTCCTGTAGAAAACATGCTCGGTAAAAAATAACTACTTAAGTAGCATGCATTTTTCCCATTGATTTTCGATGGTCTTGCGAATTCAAATATATTTTATAGAAACCACAAACAAACATAAGCTTTCTTTTAGTCACTCCATAGAGAATCACGTCTTCTTTATATTTTATACTTAAGGAAGGAGTATAATTAGGTTTTAAAAAAGTTTCCTAATTGCCGAAAAATTTGGAGCCTGAGCATCCGTTACATTAGTGCTTAGTGATTACATTCTACAAGGTGCATGCGTTCCGCGTAAAGAAAATCCCATATTTTTCTATGTCATTAAAGAGATATCATACAGGGTCCATAAAAGTTCGCAATGGATGCGGACCATAATGTACATTTCATGAGGAGCAGTGGTAAACGGCCAGGTACGATGCTATGTGAATGGACATATCGTGGTCTCAAAAAGCCTCATAATTAGAAACTTTTTAAAACCTGATTGTACGCCTTCCGTAAGTATAAAATATAAAGAAGACGTGATTCTCTATGGAGTGACTACAAGAAAGCTTATTTTTGTTTGTGGTTTCTATAAAATATATTTGAATTTGCAAGACCATCGAAAATCAATGGGAAAAATGCATGCTACTTAAGTAATCATTTTTTACCGAACACGCTTTTTACAGGAAATTGAAAAAAGTGCATTTAAAAGCCGACATCCGAAATGTTATAAGAGTATGCCTTAAGATAATCAGTATCACCACCGCGACCAAGTAATCCTTCCTAATCGAAAACGCATTTCAGAATCTCAGCCAACATTTCATGAGATAGGTCACGCACTGTATGTCGGTCACCTGCCCCGTATTCACATACACGCACAAAGAACTATTGACAAAAACAATGAGGACTGGGACGACCGCACCCAGCTTATTATCCATCCCCAGCCAGCCGTAGCCAAATCCAGGTATTATGGGGCTCTTGGTTTCTAAGCCGGGCGCCTTTGGTCAGTGTGCCTTTGGTAGTCATGAGCTTGTTACTCTGTCCGTTACGGTTGGGGACTGGGGACTATCTAGGACAGGTCCATCACCAATCAGGTTAGGGGGAAGGCTGGTCCCGGTGTGTCTTGTAGGTCAGTCTAGAGGTCTCGCAGTGGTAGATCGTTGGACTACTAAACACCCAATGATGACAATCTGGGTTCGAACACCAGGATATCCGAACCTGGCTTGAGATGTGATTGGCTGAGTACGGTAGGCTGATGTTAAATGCCCACTCCAGGATACCGTGTCTCCGTCGGTATCCCTTATCTGCATGCACTACTGTATGTTATGTGACTGCCTGAAAAGACTCCAGATTGGGATCCCAAGTGCGCAGTGACGAGCGTGCCAATGAACCTATTCAGTAACTTACATCCATTCTTGGGATTCCCATTTTCCAATACATATATATAATGGTAGAGGGACACTCACCGATCGTGTTACGGTACTCATTCGTCCCGTCGTGCCCTAAGGCCTACTTTCGAACCCAACCAGCCGGAAATGGCCATTCCAGTCTCATTTGTCCTTGTCAGTAGTGTTATTTTACCCTTATTACGTGCTGCTGTGTGGCTTCTGGTTGGGCTCGTGAGAGAGCCTACGGCACAACGGGACGAGTGAGTCCCGTAACACGATCGGGGAGCCTCCTTCTACCATTGTATCTCTTCGTTCGCGACCGATAGGACAAAAAACCCATGGCTCAGTGTTTAGAAGCGTCGGACTTCTAACCAACAGTTCGCGGGATCGATCACCAGGTACTCCACACATAGATGTTGGCTGGGTGGCGACAGCAAATAAATCAAAAATGGCCATTCAAGGCTCCTTTGTCTTTGTCGGTAATGTTATTCTGTATGCATATGCAAAAGCTAAGAGCTAGGACACGAGTCTCAGCGCTGCGTCTGTTGCTGCATGAAGCAACCGCCGAGTGTTGGGCTCCCCTGTACGTTCGCAGTATTCTCAGTGGCGTTTATACTTGCTACAAAGCCATTGCATACAGTATTTAACAAATCACTATTTTAAAACAAACATAAACACACGGCAATTCGGTCGTCCATTTCGAGGATGTCCACCATATGTTGCACACCAGAATGAAAGCAGGGCAGTGGCATGAGCGTGATTTAGTTGTAATTGACTTTCGCAGCATCTGTCGCACACTCATGGCGACTTAGCTTCCTGTCAGGGTCCCGACGGTTTGCGCAAGATTTTCCTCGCAACGCGCAGTCGAAATTTCACTTTCTTGGACTGGCTGAGCGCGTCCTCCCCGACGGTGAGAACGCCGCTCTAGTAGAAACGCGGACAGCGATAGGGTGTCGGACCCCAACTAAAGTGAGGTAGCCTGTGAACCTTTTTGTGTACGATAGCTACATGGGGTTTTAAACCCTACCGTTACCTTTTCTTGAATTTCCGGCTGAATGCAAACTTAACGGGGACGGCTATTTTTGAAAACTGCTCTTTGTTTATTTTTTTAATTATCGCGCCCACTTTTGTTGCCAAATGACAGCGTAAGATAACAATAAAACCCCTTCTACCACAATTCTCGTATGACGCGATCCACAGGCTATGTCAAGTTAGTTGGGGTCCTACACTCTACCGCTGCCGAAACGCGTCACCATTTAAGGTGTCGTCTTATCTGAATAAATTCTTTGTCCTGATTTGATTTTCGGGAATTCTGAGTGTTCCAATTTTCCAACTTTTCCGGCTTCCTCGGTCAACTTATTTTGTGATCTAAAGAAACCGTCAGATAGAACGGGCGACGGAACTAGACAAAGAAAATGAGAGTTTATTCACATGCTAATCGCTCAAAAGCTGTCTTGATTGACATGTGACGGTTCACTACTGCCCCAAGAAATGACTTGTACGCCAATTCTGGTTAAATGCCCCCGTACTGCAGACGGCCTCGCGTTAAATTCTAGATGGGAGAGGGATATGCACAGAATCCGAAGCCGAGAGAAAAACCCTTGCTACCACGACCTTCAGGCCCGGCCCTGAATGGGAATAGAAGATAGATGCCGGTTGGGAGGATTGTATATTCCTTGCAAAATGACTGGAGAAGGGTTTGCAGAGAGTTAGCAGACGGACGAGGACACATCCAGCGCCGGGAGAGTGGTGTCCCACGTATGAGTCAGGCAATGCGTCAAAGCGTCTCAAGCCAGGACACATCCGACTCGACCTTGAATCTGATTGGCCAATTGGAGAGCCGAGTGGGCAAACGCCAGACAGCCCTGGTGCGCACGGTCTATCTAACCCTTGCCGTAACACCAACCCCAACTCTAGCCTTTACCCCGCTAGAATTCAGCGCACGACTACACGTGTAAAAAGGGGAATCCATAATCCCGTGTCCTATCCGATTTTTTTCTATAAATAGTAGGAATTACGTAGCACGTCCTTTACCTCAGTACTCCCACACTCATTATGTTCCAATGGTAAAGCAGTGATTGACAAAACTAAACACCAGGTGGACATTGTCCCTAAATTCGCGCGAGCCAGGTTTCATAGTAGGGTGAGTAGGGAAAGGGGGCAGCTGGGGAATTTAACACCTGAGAGTTCGACCGTCCTTGCTGACGATGTCCACCGTGTGCTCCACAGCAAGATGACGAAGACACGGTGACTTGCACGTGAACTAGTTTATAGTGATAGTAGACTTGCGCAGCATCTACCACACTCTCCCATCCTCCCCCCACCTGGGACCCGTGTCAAGACAGAGTCAAGAAGACCAGAGACGGGGTAGGGCGCAGATGGATGGTGCGGTCGAGCCCACACCTTGGCGTTCCACTCCACATTCCCTGGCCCACACAGCAAATGACCAGGTCTTTAACCAACAACAACAACAACACGCCAACAGGGGTTAGAAGGACGAGGATTATGACTGGGCAGCCATGCCCACCACCTGTAAACCCAGCGGGAGCGCAAGCACATCTGCCGGAGGGAACCTGGTGTCAGGGAAGTGCCAGCGCATTTCAGGCTGCGAGGCCATGGTTTGCTGATGCTGGCATTGCACATGTTTTTAGACCTTTTGGCACTTTTACACCTACAACTAGGGCCACAAACATGCGTACTCACGCTGCGCAGATGGTTGCAGATTTGACCCGACCAACGGGTCGTCAGTAAAAGCCACTCGAAGTTCGTCTTTTCCTCATCACCTGCAGGTTCTTTTTTGAGGTGATGCTGGATTAAGGTAGCAACATGGCATTTTGTCTTCACCTTTTCTTGAGATAATTGTTGAAATCTTGAAACTGACATGCTAATGTAAGCGGAACATTCCGTCTTCGCTTCCTCCCTGACAAGCAGCCGCGCTTGTCACAAATTGTTGTCAAATCATTGTTGGAGGACAAATCTCCACGCACAGTCTTTGTTGCAGTCTACGAAAACAACTGTAGAGACCTCACAGTGTGTTTGAAACGCATCACTGACATCTCCTGCATCCAACTTGATTAGGCAATCCCGGTCCGTTAGCTCCAGACGCATGCCCACCTTCATAAGCTTCACTTGTCAAGAGGAGCTTCCTATAAGTCTCGCGGTCAACTTTTAAACACTTTCAGGCTGCAATAAAGAAGGCACGACAGTGGTCACACGATAGTCCCAAAGGTATTGCAGACCTTTTCCCGACGGGTGAACAACCACTCAATGTCGTATTTA
>CACRXP010000092.1:227908-266649 GCA_902702965.1 Spirometra erinaceieuropaei | reverse complement strand
TGCCTTTTTTAACGTTGCCAATCACCCAAGTGCGCGTCTCTACGCTTCGGATCGCCGTAAGCTTGGGTGGATGGTAGACGAGCATTGGGCTGCAAGGTCCCAAAAATGTAACCAACTATAACTACTGTAGAGAACTAAGTAGTTGTAATTATTTATCCAAAGTATTAGCAGGTCTGCACAGCCACAAATGCGAAAATTGGGCCTACCAGATTCTGTCATTGTACGTTTCGAATTTCTTCTGGAGGAACGCGAATCCACCACCGGGCTGGGAAGCGACGAGCTGTAAAGAAACCAATGTACTGGTTAGGCGAGCTTAAGTGCTGATTGAGAATGAGCAACAGAGAATTTAACAACTAAGATGACGTGGACGAGGCACAAGCGCTGAAATTCGGAACAAATATACCAACTTGATCCATAAGCAGGAAAAATGGTTGACAAAGACTCGCACCAAACACCTGTTAAAACCAGTAACACCGATGTCAAGGAAACATGGCCTCTAACGGGGAGCATGCGTAGGCAGGGGAAAATGCCATGCGTAGAAGTCCTCCGTGCTTTGGGGTTAGGACGTGGCTGACCAGCGAAACTGGCTGGCGAACCTTGAAGCAAAGTCTAAGCGGGTGCTGTACCGGTTTCCAAGTAAAGGGTCAGGCTGAATACCACCAGCATCGATTGAGAAGCGATTATCAACAAAAACATGGAAGGCTGAGGTGGCTACTTCTGGCTTATCTATCCTCATCAGTCGATGGTACCCCAATCGTGTGTGTGGCCCGCGTAGAGGGGCCGTTTGATCTTGTCAGCGAAGTAGGTAAGAGGAGTGAGCGCGATAGACGCTGCGCAAGTCACTGGTGCTGCGACCACTGGGTGGAGCACGCGGTGGACGTCATCGCTAGGGCCAGTCCAACTGTTAATAAGTGTGCGGTTCCATCGCTTTGTAGGTTTTTACTGACAAAGACATGTACGAGACTGGAATAGCCATTTCTGGATTATTTGCCGTTATCAGTCAGTGATACCCGACCTCTTGTCCCACACACCCGAGATTCGAACCCGGAGTCGGTCTATCATCGGGCAACACCCTCTCTCGCCACGGCGCTAACGGGCTCGCAGCGTCATGTGCAGTGCGTGACCAATCTGATGAAATGTTGACCAACATTCAGGAATGCATTTCCGATTAGGAAGGATTACTTAAGTGGGGTTGTTATACTGATTATCATGCAGCATAACCCTAGAACATTTCGGACTCGCAAGGATGTCGGCTTTTGAATGCACTTCTTTTTGACATGCAGAAATCATACTCGGTAAAAAATGACTACTTAAGTAGCACGCATTTTTCCTATTGATTTTACATGGTCTTATAAATTCAAATATATTTTATAGAAAACATGCATAAAAAGTATGCTTCCTTTTGCTCATTTGGTAGGAAGTCACATTGTCTTCATATTTTATGCCCGAAGACAGTGTATATTTTGGTTTAAAAAAAGTTTCCCAATTCCCGAATAATTTCCATCTTGATCTGTCATTGCATTAGCGTTTAGAAATTTCAGTCTACAAGGTGCATGCTTTTCGCGCAAGGAAAATCATATATTCCTCTATGCCTTTAAGAAGATACCACATAAAGTTCATGAAATTTTGCAATGGATCGGGACTATGTTGTACAATTTATGAGGGGCAGTAGTAAACCGACATGTGCGGTCTGGCATGCATAGACATCGCACGGTCTTAAAAATCTCATAATTAGAAACTTTTTCAAAACCAAAATACACACTTTCTTCGGGCATAAAATATGAAGACAATGTGATTTCCTACCAAATGAGCAAAAGAAAGCATATTTTTTATGCATGTTTCCTATAAAATATATTTGCATTTATAAGACCATCTGAAATCAGTAGGAAAAATGCACGCTACTTAAGTAGTCATTTTTTACCGAGTATGATTTCTGCACGTCAAAAAGAAGTGCATTCAAAAGCCGACATCCTTGCGAGTTCGAAATGTTATAGAGTTATGCTGCATGATAATCAGTAATAACAACCCCGCTTCAGTAATCCTCCCTAATCGAAAATGCATTCCAGAATTTTGGCCAACATTTCACCAGATTGGTCACGCATTGGAGACTGGGACCGGGATTACTTAGTCATACATGAGATTGGCGGGCAGTGATTTATTCTGATTACAAAACGCAGGCGAGCATTGGTGTTTTGCCTTGGAGCTGCGGGTCTACAGCTCGCACAAGACGTAGCATGATAAATAGAAATTAATAACTAAGAGGTATTAACAATCGCAGAGAGACCCGCACTGATAGCGCTACGGAGCTCACTCGTCTCTTCTGTGTCTGGAGGCTCTCTCTCTCGCTAGCCCCACCGGCAGCTTGATCTCGCGACCTGTCTTTATTGACAAATATAGTCAACTGACTCGGGTTCGAATTTCGACCCCGGAAAGGTGGGGCCATTACTGATTGATGACGGAAATTACGCCAGAAATGGCCACGCAACAGGCTCGTCCCCGTCTTTGTCGGTTAGTCTCCATACGATCACCCGTGTGGAGGATTGTAGATCCTCTGCTTCAAGGCAGTCCTGAAACATGACTCTGATTAGAAACAGTCACTTGGCGGCGATTGTAGTAGGCCAGGATGTTGTCTTTAGGACTCGCGTCTTTCGGGCCGCGCGAAAAAAAATGATACTCGTCAAATGACTATTTTAGTAGCATAAATTCTGTCCATTGAGTTTTCGATTGCCTTATAAATCAAAACATACTTCATGGGAAGCATGCACAAAAATATCCCTCCTTGCACTCCCTTAGTGGAAAAATAAGCCTTTTTAAAATTTTCCATTTAAAAAAACTATATCTTTCGATTTCTACAGTGTCCGTCGATACCCGAATTATGCTGAACCTGAATTGCCGTTGCGCTTAAGATTAGGGTTCACAAACTACACCCTGCACACTTTCCATTTAGGGAAAATCGTGCGTCGTCCTATGCTGAGGAATTGTCATCTAGCGCTCATAAAATTCTCCAGTGAATGTAGACCACTTTGTGTGCGTTAGAAGGGGTACTGATAGACCAGCATATACGAAGTTAATTTTGAAAAATATTACAGTTCTGAAAAAACCCCTAAATAATAAACTTTTTGAACCGGAAAATGCTTCTGTTCCGAGCAGAAAATTTGAAGATTTAATCTGCTCCGAAAATAACATGAGTCTCTGTGCGTGCTTCCCAAAAAATGTGTTTGGACTAATGAGGACTCGGGAAATTAATGAAAAAAACCCAGGCTAATTAAGTAGTCATTTGTAATCGAGTACGGTTTTGCATACGGCGGAAAAACGTGCATTCGAAGCCAGCATTTCAGGCGTGAAGGAAGTATCTCTGGACTATAATGTACCCCCAAATCAATCTTTCTATCCCGCCTAGATAATTCTCCTTAACCGAAATCATAGTTCACAATGGCAGTCAATGCTTCGTGGAGTAGTAGGTCACCTTCGTTGTATCTAGATGCGTTTGGAGGGGGCAGACTTGAACTTCACTAAGCCTGTTAGGAAGAGACTTTGCACATCCGTACGGAGGATGTGCTGTTCTGCGTATGGTTGCGTGACGGACGTCCGCGCCTTCTAGTCGAGGCCTCGCCGGCAGATAAATTAGGGCCGTTTACACAATGGCGCCAGAGAAGTTTGACGGAGGAGCAGATAGTTGACTTCTGCCTTCTAGTCCTGGAAGTACAGAGAACTCCCCCCCCCTCCCCAGCACTTCGCAAAATCGCCCCACGTAAGCACTGTCCAGCGAGGTTCGTGGAGGGATATGGTCTGCATGGCTTGCCCGGAGTCAGAGGCGACAAGAGTGTCCATGTCCTGACTACAAATGCCAACAACTGAGTAGCAATCGCTAGCGCTGTGAGTGCGCTTGGTAGGACACTTTATCTTAGGTGACAGAACACTTCAAGCCCATCGTAAAGGACAAAAGTGAACATCACAGACAACAAGGCAGGGACTGAACTCACCAGGTTCTCCTCGGTCGAGGTGGAGTGAAAGCTGATTCGACTGATCTGTCGGAAGAAGATTTACAACATAATGACTAGAAAACAATTAAAAGAAAGTAGGTTTAAAAAAGGCTGCAAATGAACGCTTTGTGTGAGCAGAAGCAGGGATAGCACGTTCTGAGCGGAAAGCCCAACTACTGGGGAAACCAGAATGGGAAGGAACTCAGGGCGCTGACATAACAGAAACGTACACTAGGGTAGGATAACAAACCGCACTTTGGTCAATCAACCTTGTACGACCTCATCAAAACGGCCAGACAACAGCTTGTTACGACTACTGCTGTGGCTATCTACAGTAGGTGGGCTAACTCATGAAATTTCAACCCAAATTCCAAAATGCGTTTTCGTTTCGAAAAGATTAATTAAGTAGGGTTGTAAAACCGATCATCATATAGCATAATTCTATCCCAATTCAGCTACCTCGGGATGCCGGCTTTCGAAGAAACTTCCTTTCGGCTGCATGCAGGAACTAAACTCTGTAAAAAATGACTACTTAAGTAGCATGCATTTCTCTCACTGATTTTCGATGACCTTAAAAAGTCAATTATATTTCATAGAAAACGTGCATAGAAATATTCATTCTTCTACTCATTCGGTAGGAAACCACGTCTTTTTTCAATTTTATACTATAAGGAAGGGTATAATTTGGGTTTATAAAAGTTTCTAATTGTGAGATTTTTTAATATCGTGGAATGGCCCTTCTTAAAACGTCATGTCTCTGAATTTACTAGTGTTGCTTGCAAAATCAACAATAGGGCCCAAATCCACTACTAAATTTTACGGGCCCTATATGATCTCCTCTGAATACGGTAGAGAAATGTGTGCTTTTCCGCACGTTGAAAATAGACGGCTTGTAGTATGGAAACCCTGAATCCAAGTGTGGCGGTAGAGCCAGTTCAAAATTATTCGGGAATTGGAAAAGTTTCTTTTAAACAGAATTAACCCCTTTCCTCGAGCATAAAATTGAAAGAAGACGTAATTTTCTACCGAATGAGCGAAAGAATGAATATTTTTATGCATGTTTCCATGAAATATAATTGGCTTTTTAAGGTCATCGAAAATCAATGAGAAAAATGCATGCTACTTAAGTAGTCATTTTTTACAGAGTGTAGTTCCTGCATGCAGCCGAAAGGAAGTTTTTTCGAAAGCCGGCATCCTGAGGTAGCTGAATTGGGATAGAATTATACTATATGATGATCGGTTTTACAACCCTACTTAATTAATCATTTCGAAACGAAAGCGCATTTCGGAATTTCTGTTGACATTTCATGAGTCAGCCCACCTACTCTACAGTGATTCAGAGTTAATGGGACAGGGGAACAATATGACTCGTTGGCAGGGGGCGCTCACCGATCGTTCATACGGAACTCACTCGTTCCGTTGTGCCTTATGGACTCTCTCTCGAGCCCAACCAGCAGCCGCACAGCGGCGCATGATATATAGGCAGAATGGTATTACCGACAAAGACAAGGGAGACTGGAATGGCCATTTCTGGCTTATTAGCCGTCGTCAGCCAGCCATACCCAAGCCCGAAATGTGAAACACCATCACAGTAATTTCGGTGAGGGAGGAGAGAGTGTGGTAGATGCTGCACAGATCTGTCTCCCTAAAAGCTGATCCACGCGAAAATCACCGGTGCTCCGCTCACTCCGGTGAGCACGCGGTCGACGTCGCTTACGACAGCCGCACTGTCACAGTCCTGGCTGGCACTCTAGTTTTTGAAGTAACATTTCGGAGGCTAATGAAGAGGGGTCCTGCCGGTTGGACTGGCTGAGAACTGCGTTTACACATGGCGAACAATGGAACAGACTCGAATGAAGGTTGGCTATGAATAAGCGGGCTCTCTCGTCTGATGAATAAACAATCGTGTGCCATGCTGCAATTGTATCTTCAGGTAGGACTTGTATATTACAAAATAACAGCCACAGAGAGTTGGCCGCCATCTCAAACAGTATCACCCGCAAACGTCAACAAAGACAACCCTGGAAGCTTACTCGTCTGTACCGAAGGGGGACGGGAAAGTTTACCTTCTGATCTCGAGACTGCCGGAAACTCTACCTTCACCAAGTCACCGCAACGCAACCACTGTCTGGCGAGGTACGAGCGAGAACTATGGACTGCACGCTCTTAGTAAACACGCTGAAGGCTAGCGTCGCCAGAAAGTCGAAGACAGTAAATTGGACATCCGGTTTCGACAGACAGTAATGCGCAGGGCATTCGGACACTGTTTAGGTTCAACCCAGAAGTCTCTACAAGTGTCTGTGCAGAGGACTATTGGCGATAGCGAAACAACCGATTTAGGTTCACATCTGCAGTAAATATAATTTCTCCTAATATCAGAGTGGAACTCGCAAATGTCTTGCAAGGCGCCTGTGCTTGAAGATTGCTCCCTTTTGGGAGTTCCAAAGGGTCAAAAATCAAGTTCTCGACGGAGTAAAGAGGTCGATCAGAAGCAGACGTCAGAAATCGATTTTACTTAGACTACGCAGGCCGAGCTTGTCCACCAGCAGCTCCATCACTTAAAGAAGATGTTAGGAATGCAGAAACGTGGTATTTAATGGCTTACTTAAGGTCAGTGTTGTAGTCAAGAACTAACGATCTCCGAATTTATCGGAAACCAGGTCTGCTTTGCGCGTTTGTAAGGAGGTGTTGGCATAGTGTGTAACAGGAAACTCACACCTCGCCAGAAGGATTATAAGCACGAATCTGACAAAATTTGTGTTCGAATGTGCACGCCAGTTGTGAGAAGTCACTGGTTTGCTCAACTAGCAAGGCGGATTTACCTACAGTAGACGTGCTAACTCATGAAATGTCAACCAAAATTTCGAAATGCGTTCTCGTTTCGAAAAGATAAATTAAGTAGTGTTGTAAAACTAATCATGATGCAGCATAAATCTATAATGATCCAGTTACCTCAGGGTGTCGGCTTTCGAAAGAACTTATTTTTGGCTGCATGCAAGATCTATAATCTGCAAAAAATGACTACTTAAGTAGTATTCAATTTTCTCAATGATTTTCGAAGCCCTTGAAAATTCAATTATATTTCATGGAAAACATGCATAAAAATATTCATTCTTTTACTTATTCGGTAGAAAAGTATGTCTTCCAATTTCATACTCAAAAGAGGAGTGTAATTCGGTTTTTAAAAAGTTTCTAATTGTGAGATTTTTTATTACCGTTAAGTGGCCGTTCATGAAACGTCATGTATCTGCATTTACGAATGTGGCTTGCAAAGTTAACAATATTGCTCAAATCCACTGCTTAATTTTATGAACCTCATATAGTCTTCTCTTAACACCGTAGAGGAATGCATGCAATACTGTTAACTTTGCAAGCCACATTCGTAAATGCAGATACATGACGTTTCATGAACGGCCACTTAACGGTAATAAAAAATCTCACAATTAGAAACTTTTTTAAAACCGAATTATACTCTTCTTTTGAGTATGAAATTGGAAGACATACTTTTCTACCGAATAAGTAAAAGAATGAATATTTTTATGCATGTTTTCCATGAAATATAATTGAATTTTCAAGGGCATCGAAAATCATTGAGAAAATAGCATACAAAATAAGTAGTCATTTTTTGCAGAGTATAGATCTTGCATGCAGCCGAAAATAAGTTCCTTCGAAAGCCGACACCCTGAGGTAACTGGACCATTATAGATTTGTGCTGCATCATGATTAGTTTTACAACACTACTTAATTTATCTTTTCGAAACGAGAACGCATTTCGAAATTTGGTTGACATTTCATGAGTTAGCACATCTACTGTATTACGTGTCCGACGATTACACGCGTCAAATTTCCAGGGGTGAAAACACTGAAACCATTTTAACTTCTCTCGGGTTCAATTACTGGGACTAATATCACCAGCAGTGGGACAGCGAGGAAAATTAAAACCATGGGAGGTGTGCGGGTAATGCAGGTGTCGGACAGAGTGCGACGAGGTCCATATTTTCGATGGGGAAGCTTGGGAGAGGAAGAGGCAGGCGTAAAGCAATGAGCTATCTCACCTGTCCAGCCAATTCCCATTTCAGGAGAAGAACCAACTCGCCGTCAAATTCTTCCTTGGCGTCAGGCGACTGTTTCCAGCGGAAGAGTCGAACCACGCGATCTGAATAGGCTGCAACCATGTCACAGGGACCCTCTGTCAGGAAAAAAAGGACAGCACAAAACTGGTTCTTGATAGAAGTCGGGCACCGACAAGCCTTTAGTGCTTATTGGAGAAGAACTCCATCTGGCAAGACTGGTGTGGACATGTGAGCAGAGGTGGTCAGAACGACTGCCAACCCGTCATTCGTGACGAAGTGACATTGAGAATGGCTAAATAAGGACACCTGACTCCAAAGTGGATAAATGTGGGGATGGGAAGAAACAGCCGTCCAGAATCGAGGTCGACAATGTCATAAAGGAATTAGTTAGAGTGTCGCGAAGTCGGGTGGTTCAGACGCTGAAGCTGGGCTTCAAGTTCGGCGTCTTTTGACTCTTGCTGTCTCAGGCATCGGCGTACCGAAATCTGTGCGAAAATAATCCACACAGGCAATTTCTTTTAACTCGATAGCCTTCAGCGTCAAAACAATGTGCTTTTGTTTGACTAGGCAGACTGTTGACAGCACTCTGTTAATGGGAGATGAACGGATTGCTCAATAACATTACCGACAAATACAAGGGCGACTGGAATGGCCATTTCTGGCTTATTAGCCGCCGTCATCCAGTCATGCCCAGCCCCAAGGTGTGTAACACCTGGGGTTCGATCCGGCGACCTGTTGGTCAAAAGTCCAACGCCCTTAACAACTGAGCCACGGGCTCGTTGTCCTGTCAATGGGGCTCGAGAGAGAGCCCCGAGGTACAACGGGATGAGTGAGTTCCGTAACACGATTGGTGAGTGCTCTTCTACAGGACTGATTGCTCTAATAAGGTAGAATGATTCCCCCACAAGTTTCTTTGCGGTAAACTGATGTGCATACTGTTCTACCAGTCTCACTAGATGAGGACATCCAGAAATGGGGGCTGGGGGTGTAAGTCGGAGGTTAAAAGGGATAAAGTGATTGAGGTAGGAAGTCAAGTGGAAACGATGTCAAAGATCTGGCCTGGGAACAGGCCGGCGGTCGCATAGCGACCAGAAACCAGTAACTGCCAGTCAAAAGGACGAGGACGACCGTAATACTGCCCTGCTCGGGCAGACAGTAAGTCTGCTTATGCAGCTGCCTGTAGCTGGACAAAGCTAACTATCACGACAGTTCGATCTTCGAGTCCGACGATGTCCACCGTATGCTACACAGCAAGGTGCAGCAGGCACGGTGACCTGCGCGTGAACTAGTTTATAGTGATAATAGACTTGCGCTGCGTCTACCGCACTCTCTCTTCCCCATTTTCCACCTGGACCCGGTGTCAAGACAAAGTCAAGAAAACTGGAGGCGGGGGAGGGCGCGGGTGGATGGCACGGTTGGGCCTACATCTTGGCGTTTTACTCCACATCCCCTGGTCCACAACATACACTTGACCAGGATTTTTCACCAATAACAACAACAACAACCCGACAGGAGTCAGAAGAACGAGGATGATGACTGGGCAGTCATGCTCACCACCTGTATACCCAGCGGGAGCGCAAGCGCATCTACCGGCAGGGAGCCAGGTGTCAGGGAACTGTCGGCACATGCTCTCAGACCATCAAACTGCATCGTTAGCAGAAAATCTGGCAGCGATTTTGTCAGGCGGGAAAAAAGTGGAAGACTAACCACCATCCACTATTCTCACGTCCTTCGCGTTAAACGCGAGCTTCTGGTGATACGATGGGCGCATAAGGTTTGGCTGATCCCCATTCGTTCCGCTCTCTACGGAGGGCTGTGTGGTGGCATCAAAGAGGTAGCAGTGTGAGTCAGCACATAACGCCACGATGAGACTCTAAGGGAAGAAAAATGAGGAGCGTAGGAAGGATACATACCTTATCGCGACTACAGAGTCGTCCGGATGACACGCAGGTGACCTACAGTCATTCAGGGTGGACTGAAGAGAGAACGCACCATGTTCAGATTGCAGCATTTTAACCACACTTTGCCATACTTGAGAACAAGCACGGTGCCATTTGTGGGTGCGGTATCGGCCAAGTCGCCCGTGTCCCAGTTGCCTACAACCAGCTCCATGTCCTAAATGCATGTGGTAAAAATGGTAATTTTCCTGGTTAACGTACGCCGTCGTTGTCCACGTCATGCAAGAACAGGTTAGAGGAGCTGACTGTTGTCACATTTGGGATTTCGACGCGGTCTACAAACATTACATACCGCATTCTAAGGGGATGGGCGTAACCTAAAAGGACATAAACAAATGTGAAGGCGACATTTGGAGTTCCACGTGTATGAATAAGTGAAGAAGAGTCGAGCACCGGAACATCGGAGCAATCTGGAGTAGTGTATTGCATTCCGTGTCAAAATTGTCCTTGTTACTACACAGGACAGACTGGGCGCATGCTCGGATCGCGCATACACGAACATAAGCTGGCTGTACGACGAGGCGACACATTATCACATTTGGCCGCCTACACCTACGAAATGGGTCACGAGTTTAACTTCGCAGCCACCAAAATAGTCGCCCACGCCGGAAGCAAAACAAGCTGAGAATTTATTGAAGCCTGTGCCTCGGATGAGAACTAAGTCAATTGATTTGTCGATCTGGCGCCGTCGTATAGAACCCTGAGCAGTCACCTACAGTCTTGCGCCGTCGGTCGATGATTGGTCTACATGCCTTATAACTGTCGCTCGTTCTGTTGCTGCTACTATCTCTGACGATGGACTCCTGCACGAGTCCGAAAGCTTGGGACGATAAACAAAATGTTCAGGTGCTCGAACCCTCTTCTTCTTCAATTATGAATTTCTTTCATTGGATGGATTCACTGCAGCGCAATTACGAGTTTATTGAAACTATGCATATAAGGATGGGCGCAGCTCCAGCGAACAAATGCATAGGAGTTTTAAGAAAGCGCAAGGTGTTAGGAATATTTTCAGAGATGTTTACGAAAACGGAACACTGAGTTACACTGCATTTGGCTTCCTGTTCGGCGCATTCGAACTTTTCAAAGCATGTCTAGGCAGCCAGGCCTGTTTCCCACACGTAGTCACCACGCTCATAAAATACCTCATAACAACGACTACATTGCTCTTGCAAGTATGGCAACTTGGGCGGTTAATCGGGTAAAGTTCATACCTTGTAGACAAGTATTTCTTATGAACTGGCTCCCCTAACGTCGCCGCCTCCACAGTGAACACAACCCGTCGCAAGCACTACAACCACGACCCCTAACTGTCCGATGTACAGCGTACTGGGCGGTTGTGAATGCTGGTATGTTAAACAACAGCTTCTTTTCAAGCAAGCCACCACCAAGACAGCCTCGGTCAGTGGACAAAGTACACATTACCACGTAACATTAAAAATTATCATTTATAGCGGTAAGATTCCTTTGTATATCCTGATGTACATTTAGTGGGCTGGCGGGTGGCATCAGACAACGCACTGTGTTCGACGACGTTAACCCTGCAGGGATCCCTAAACAATGTGGCCGGTCACATTACCTTACGCTTGAGGACATATAGACGGCGGTGCCTTACCAGTGCCTTGGAGAAGTTAAGGTTTAAATTGCGTAACTCTTGGGTAGAGAAACAACCGCGAAGGCGGAAAGGACTTCATAAACACCGTGAAAGTTGGAGGAGGTGATATTTAGACCGAATTGACGTCGCCGCATGTTGTGAAGTACAAGAAATATATGAGGGAACGCCACGGAAACCGACGACAAACAATACAATACTGCACTTTGTGACAGAATATGGGCAGGTCGGTTAGATTATTCCACAGCACCCGAAGACGTCTTCGCCGCGTGGGAGAATTCTCGTGAAAGAGAAAACTCAATGAGACCGTCGAGAAATGGTTGACCGTACGTCACAAGGACGACTCAAAAACCTCTCGAAAAGCTCATAGCGAATACGTTACGGCATCCACATAGAGGAGAGACTGACAATAACAGACTGGAAATAATTTGTGACATCGTTTTTACGCATTTTGCTCTCAATGAAAAATTGCCCATGGCCAACCAAACAGCTTTTTGCTTCCAGTCAAACTAAAAAAACTCGTGACGAGTGTGAAAGGACCGTAATAGAAGCTCACACGAAGGCGAAAACAATAACTCCGGTGCACCCCTAGACCTCGAGTCAATATTCACATAATCGCCCGACGTCGCAGTTTAGAAAAACATGTTTTTCTCAAATTAGATTTTGTTTTCCTTACAAGATTTGAAAAACGTGAACGGTACAATTCGACGTATTCGCCAGCGTTTAAATTGCCCTGTAATTATGTGCATACAGGTGTATCAGTGTTAAACTGCCAAACCCTCTGGAACAAACTAGTCAGATGGGATCATTAATAGCACGATCGAGATAGATAACAAGCTTTTATTCCTCGAACTCATCTGAAGTCCACTTCACATGAACACATGGAGACGATCGTTTCCACCTGACTCTGGTTTGATGTAGCTGCCACTTTACATGGCACAAGTACTTACCGGAGACCGCCAATAACACTGAGTGCAGCGGACAACCAGATTATAAAAAAGAACGCTCGTACCTGACAAACGAGCCATTGAGAACGACGTTCAAAACACTGATGCCGAGTTTGACCAAACAGCAGTAGACTCAAAGTCGGACAATCGATTAGACAGGGCAAACGATATATCCAGCAACCTCCAAGCCAAAAATTTATCCGAGCTAAATTCCTCTTTGTACTACTGCGCGGAGTTTGCTCCAGAAGCTACATGAGCTGAAAAAGTGGATATCAGATACGTAGCTGGGTGCCATTTCCATGACGGATACCTGCCTTTATAGAAAAGCAAGCTAGGAACGAGCTCGTACAGAGCACTTTCACAAGACGTGCAAGATCTTTTTTTTTGATCTAATGTGTTCATGAATGCGAGCTCCGTCAGAGCTGGATATAAGGAGTCTAAAACGAGCTCCAAAAACAGGCTTTTGGGTTCGTTTCGAGCAAAGGTCGGGCCCGAAGAGGCGGGCTCCCCGCTTTACTCTTCCAGGGGTTCCCCTCCATTTTAATGCCCTCCTACGTCTTTAATAGTATGGTCACAGAGCAGAACGGCAGTTTCGCCTTCGAAAAAACGAGTGTGGTCGGCCGATCAAATGTTAAAACAGCCAGGCTGATGTTGGAAAGTTGGTCCTCGAGTGGCACGCTCAACTGAGCCATAGACCTACGTCCCGCCTACCAGGCACTCCGCGCAAGGCTCGAATCAGTCAAGGCAGGGCCAATAGCCCGGAGGAAAACAGTCACACGGGGTCGGCTGCCGACGCTCGCGGAGAGAGGAGAAAGCACTAACCGAATGTCACGTGACCGGCGTGGCACACTGCCTCACGGACGTACTCGCGAGACCGAAAACATCACGCCTGGGGAACAATGATCGATCAGCCCGCCGTCTGACGAGGGGGAGGTTAACGAGCACGCCGACGCAGCGACAACCACGTCAGGCATGAGGGGACACAAGGCACACCAGTTCGCCAATGGCTGGGATCACATAGGCCACAATCAGCCAACAGAAAACAGGCTAACCAACCTACGTGCGTTGGGCACGATTATAATATGAGGCAGGCGGCAAGACTGAACAAATCAAGGCCAGCAGGAGACGCCGGTTAACACTTCCGATGATGGAAACGAGAGAGTCTCCGAAACGTCAGTTTGAATACAATCTGGTCCATAAAATCCCTTCCTCTTCTTCGTCTTCATCGGGGATAATAAACATGGAAATATATCTGGACTTATGATCTTCACGCGCGTAGATTTATTGGTAAGCAGGCGGACAACAGGTCATGCCAACAAAGGTCTGTTAATAAGTGAAGGTTTGTTGAGAGCAGTAGTGATGAGGGAAACGAGTCCAAAAATTTTTTTTCCAAAAAAGCTTAGACTTCTGAATCTCGAAATTTGAATTACCAGGGACGTTTCAGGTTTACAGGCCTTGATTTCCTGTGTTTTCATCGATGGCAATAAAGACCATTTTTACTGTTTAAGCCTACAAACAATCGTACTTTAACCAGCATACTACTTTAAAACTTCTTGACTGCCCCCGAAACAACGGTCAACGCGTGGTCTTTTTATTTCTTCCTCTGGCGCGTACCGGTAATTATTGTCAGTTTTTTTTCTGTGAGCACAATCAAAGACAATAATTGTATTTAATGCCAGTTTACAGACATTGTTGGAAAAGATCAAACAAATATCCGACCAGCAGTGAAAAAAACTTCTGGTAATTAAATAAATAGGATGGTAGTTTTTTATAATTTAGAGGGTTCAGGAGAAAAAACTGCTGCCCATGAAATGAGGACAGTCAAGAAAGTGAGGGTTAGCACTGCATCGGATATTATCAGTCGCCATTTATTTCATGAAATTGGGACTGGACCAAACAGAAGCACCGAAGGAGAGCTGTCGCTGCTGAATAAACAAACTGTCCCTGGTGAGACCGGCCATTGTGATCACAGACCACGAACGCCATCGCTACGGTACATTCGGTCGATGGACTCAGCACTCAAAATTTGTGGGAGTTTTTCTAAATGTCAAGAACAGGTAATAGTTCTCTTAAACAAATATAATTTTGCAGAATTTTCACATTCCTGTGTGATTTATTTCAACTAGTAACTGTTTTCACAGAAAAGAGCCGACGATATTTAGTGGTACATGCAAGAGGAAGAAATTAAAGGACCTCACGGTGACTGTTATGTCGGGGATAGACGAGATGTCTTAACGTTCTTGATACGACAAATCCTGGTGTTCCGGGGTTAAAACTCTCTTGGTGCTAAAATGCTGGGCGGATTCTATTTCCTCCCGCCCAGCAGCACGCATGAGGCTAAATAAAAACCATTATATATTCACCCAGGAATGGGCACACAGCGATCCATTGGCCTCCCGGAGCAAACAGCCTTCGTACGGGTGATAGGGTTCACGAACAAGCAACCACCTACCAGGCCGAAATCGACCAAGCTAGGATAGCAGAGGGGGAGACGACAGAGTCTAAGGGTGGATTGATATAGAACAGTTTCGGGCTTGTTTGCCCCCATTCAGCCAACCATAACCCTGACAACCAGCCGAGACCGGAAACACAAACATGCGCACAGACACACCTGGCGCTGCTGGTCCACCACTGGGGTCTACCAGATAGGTCATAAGCACTTCATCGAACCGAAGTTCATCAGTGCCTCGCCACTTGTCATTCTCTGTCACTGCAGACCTGGTATTTATTCACTCAGGAATTGGTTCCCACCGATCCATTGGCTTCCCGAAGCAAACAAACTTCGAATATACCAATCTGCCTCCCAGACTCTGTCGTCTGCCCTTTACTATCATAGCTTGGCCGGCTTCGGCCTGGTAGGTCTAACATGCAAGTTATAAAGACGCATTCCAATATCGCTGGTTTTAAAGTTTCAGAGGACAAACCCGATCGTTCTACGTGCTTTGGATACTATCAGGGCGCAGTGCTCCGAAAGACTTAGACACTTAGTTTATGATACACCCAGATCCTTAATAATCCCAGGTACTTTTATGTCGTGACCGTTAGTACTTAGTTGAGGTTAGTGGTCGTCGCCAACCACCATGACTGAGCATTTATGCCGAGAAAGAGAAAGGCGCCATGTGTGGCACCACTGAGCAAAGACCTGTAGTTCGTTCTTTAGGAGCTCGTGCATCATATTACGATCTGCCGGCTTATATCAATATGCAATTTTCAGATCATCGGCATGCATGAAGGGCTTACCATTCTGAAATAAATCTGGTACATAGTTATCAAAAAGCCAAAGTAAAGGGGGCCGAGTACATTACCCTGAATGACTCCACTCCTGACACCCTGAATCACTCCACTCCATGACCTCACTCCTCACAGCATTGGAAATCTGGACTCGTTCTGTACGAAGGCCCAGGTGAGAGGACATAAAATTCAGAAGTTTGCCAACTATGCCGAAAGAGGACAGTTTCAAGGGAAGATCATGGTCAACACGATCAATAGCCTCAGTCAAATCGAAATAGATTGTGTAAAGTGTAAAATCATTGCCCGAAGATTGGAGAACATGATAAGAGAGAGAGAGAGAGCGAGAAAGAAAGAGAGAGTTGACAGGTGTCATAAAACCTAGCTTTGAGGAATCTATACAGTGCAGCGCTCGGTAGGTTATTCCCTGTTAGGTGACATATATATGATCAATATCTCTAAGATCTTCGGATCTGCCGGGAGGGTTTTAATTGACCGAAAGCCATCAAATGACGTAGATTGGCCATGCTTGAGAATGGACAAAATGTGTGATTTCTCCCAGAAAGTCGGATAGATTTCACTTTCGAGAGCGAGATTAAATATCTTGCATAAGAGGAATGGGAAAAATTGCATTTACATCCTCTTTTAGAATGCTTACTAGGACACCATCAGGTCCAGGTCTATGAGAGTGACGAAAACGACGAACCGCTTTACACACGTCCCACCGAGTGCAAGTTATAGTTTCGAGAACTGCCTCGGTAATGCCAAAATGGCCTGAAGTGGAGTGGTCGGGTTTTCAATAAAAGTTTTGGACAGGAAAGCGCTGAAACTATCAGCGGTCATCCGGACATCAGCTATAAGATGCCCGAAAGCGTCTCGGGGGATGGCAAGATTTGCTTTGAAACGTGCCTTTACTTTTCGATAAAAAAATTTCGCGGACCTCAACGAGTGGTTTTCGGAGAAACGTGCTTTCTCGGTCAGCCGTTTTTTCTTCGGGCAATCTCTTAGAACCCTCAAAAATAGCACAAATCAAGGGCAGAGCGGAGACGTCGTACTGAAGATGGAATCGACAAGGAAGTCTGCTCAACCTACGGCGAAAGTGTAAGGGTAGGAAAACCTCATCTCCGGCATTAAATATTTTCTTACGGGGACAAAACGAGAAATAACGGATCCAAAATTTAGTACACTTTTGCAGTGCAAACATTTAAATCCGAACTTTTAAGAAATCAGTCCACTCGTAGAAATTAAAGTTTTTTAATCAGTCGGCCGAACGTGTTGAACGGAATTCGAAGAATAAGCTATAATGTGGGGACAAATTTTGTCAGCCTTGACTTCTCATTTTGAAAACCAATGTCGTGGTTTGAGCCACCGAGCGGGCCTAGGTATGACACTGAAAGAGACATGCAACCTATACAGAAAAATAGGTCAAGTATGATTGAGCCTCAGGTGAGAAAATTGACAACCTGATTCCACATCCCAACATCCACAGCCTCAAGTAAACCTTCGAACCTTCTGGGACCGGAAAACGGAGGCCAGCGGACTTCAGGAAGATCGAAGCCACCCTCAGCCAGTTGATACTTAAAGTTTAAGTTGGTCGCAGCATGAAATGCCTGTGAGATTAATCGATCCAAAATTTCGTTGGCGTTGGGATGGCGAAAGACACAGCCAAGGAGTAAAGAGAACTTATGTTTTAAGGCAACCTAGAGCCAGCAGCTGCCTTCTACCGCGGTAAATTGCAGGGAATCCAGGGACAGAAATGTAAGTGTTTGCTTAACGTAGACGCAAATGCCCCCATTACGGCTGTCTTGACGACAATTTCGAATGCAAGTATAGTTTATGAGAGAGAGAGTTCGGAGTCAGCTAAGGAAGCTGATGCCCATGTCTCAGTTACTGAAACAATGTCTGGGCAATGGACGAACACCAGAAACTGAAGCAAATGCATCTTATTTATCAAGGATCTGGCATTTAGAACAAACAGCTTAAAGGGAAAGTCCGTTTTTTGAGGGAGGTGTGCTACGTCGTCCAGTGCTTGGTTGCCCAAAAAACATACGGCCCGGATGCACCTCTCCGGTCCTTCGAAAAAAATTGTGGCATCAAAAGATCCTGACGTGAATAAAGAGGCGTAGGATTTGGGGGGAGAAAATGACGGGCAGGGAAACTGTCGGCTATTGTTGACTGGCTCATTTTCTGCTGGAAATCCACGGGCCGGATGCTGTAACTTATTCCCGTCTGAGTGAAACTTAGGGACGAACGAATTATTTGACCCAGTATGGACATTTGCATGAGGAATGCATTAGTAAAACGGCCGTGGGGAAACATGTTTGGAGGGGGACGCACTGCTTCCATTGGGACAGGAATTCTATTCAAATGCGGAAATGTCGGTGTACTCGGCTTAACCGCTTCGATATGAGGTTTGGGGGTAGTTGGAAACACGCTACGTTTTGGGCCGTGGTGGTTGATGCAATGGCAGGTGAGTGTTGAGGAAAATATTTCCTTACGTAACTGAATTTACCCGGTGTTCGAGTGGCTAAAACGGCACTCGGCTTCGCCTTCGAATAAGGCACTTTCATAGGCCAACTAGGGGTTGCAGGGGGAGTCGGTAGGGGCGCTTGTATACTAGGCGTGTTGTAACGTTTAATGATCTCGGCATCAAGGGTGTTGAATTTCCCACGGAACTGACTATATCATGACGTGGTGAGGCCGCAGATGATGCTCAAGAAGACTTATTCAAAATGACGATAGGTGTCATTATGTCGGTGTTGCTTTTTGACAAGTTCAATTTGTTCTGTCAATTCAATTCAATACAATTATTTTTATTAAAGACCCGTCGGGGTCCCATCAAAGCAAGTAAAAATAAATTTACATGCGAATTTTAGACGAGGTAGGCAAAATCTGTACAAAGTGCAATACATAGTTTCTGAGATTAGATGTCCATTAAGCAAAATGAAAAACGAGGGGTGAAAAAAAACTCCAAAGCAAAATTTGAAAATAATTGTAGTAATTTAACAGGAGAAAAAAAACCCTCAAAAAATAGCATCAGAAAAATACAGGGAGGACTGGCTTGCATGTGGCGGTACAGAATGGAATATAGTCGGACATCGACATGGCCGAAATAAATGTCAGCTGTATATGGCATTGTGTAACGGATTTCATAAAATGGTATGTAGGTGGGTCGGTCAGGACTGGCCTGTATCGCCTTGAATATGAAAAATAAGTGGCGAAATTGAAAACCAGTCTCGAGCTGATAGGAACCCAGATGCGGTCGGTTTCATTCAACCGAGTCCATCCGAGCATGATGGAAGGGAGATGCGACCAGATTACTAGTATATGGCGAATATAGAAGGCTTCGCCAAGAGCGTCGATGGTGCGCATTCTGTGAGGGCACGATGCATCAACTGAAAAATTGGAATAATTAACATTTCTGGTGAGGGATCTTAGGTAGCGAGACTACTCATAAAAGAAGGAAACGTGAACAGATACGGAAATTTAATGGCGGCATGCTAAATTCCCGGTGGCCCTTTCTCAGTGTCATAGAAAAAGTTGTCTGGGAAGGATGAGGAAAATAAAAGTTTAATCGAGTCAGTATTCAGATAAAGGCGTAGCCTTCTCTTAAAGGTGTGTAAATTTTCTGAAGATCTTATATTTATTGGAAGATTATTCCAGAGAAGAGTATACCCGGAAGCGAAAAAAAGGGAGCGCTTAGAGGTGGAGGACGCTGGAGAAGGTATAATTAGAGACGAATTGCGAGGATTGTATGGGTGACTACTAGGGGTAAGTGCTGAAATCCGAGGAAAATTTGAACTATGACTAATGCGAAAGAGGAGACAGAAGCCCGCTTCTAGTCTTCGAATCCATAAAAATTTTAGGTTACTTAGCTGGCATCTATCTGAGTAGGAGATATTGGGATGTTCTCTATCTAAAAGTTTTTTAGAAAAACGTCTTTGGACATTTTCAATTTTTAAACGACTGGCTTCATTCATCAAACCAAAGAATGGGCAGCAATACTTGAGAATGGGAAGTACAAACATACGATAGAGCCTTAATTTAATTTCAGGAAGATAGAAATTGTAAGAAATAAAGCCACAAATCTGGGCAGCTTTGGCTATAATTCTGTCAGCGTGCGGCGAGAGATCAAGATTCCTAGTGTAGCTTAAACCTAAATCCTTGATGGTGGTACATTCAGTCATAGGTGTGCCTTGAAAGACCACTGTTTGGGGTAGCCTATCAGGTCCAAAACACATATAACCACATTTAGACGGAGAGAATTCCATTAGCCATTTTGAGCTCCAAGCTGAGAGAGCAAGCAAGTCAGCATGCATTTGCTCCAGGCAATGAAGGCTCGTAGAGTTTTTGAAAGAATATACACATTTGAGATTATCGGCATAGCAAATGTTTGGGAATGTTTAACTGCTGCTGAAATATCATTTATGTAAAGCAAGAACAAAAGAGGACCTAAAACGGTACCTTGTAGGACACCGCTTACAATAGGACTTTCACTGGAAAGTGAAGATCCCACCAAAACATTTTGTTTACGATTAGACAGGTATGACCTGAGAAAGTCTATTAGTGGACTGCGAATTCCCATAGCTTCCAAATGAATCAAGAGTCTTTTATGTGGCACTTTATCAAAGGCTTTACTAAGATCAAAATAAATAACGACAACAGATAGGTGATCATTACGAAGAGAGGTAAGTGGATTGAGAAACGACAGATGACATGTTTCACAAGAGCGATCTGGTAAAAAAAAACCATGCTGAGGAGGGCTAATTACTGGATTGGCTATGCAAAATTCGGTAATTTTTACGGCGATAATTTTTTCGAAGATTTTGACGAGAGAGGGTGTTTTATGGACACCTCGATAGTTCTGTACGTCAGAACGACAGCCAGACTTAAATACTGGAATAATAATAGAAGTTTTCCAATAGTCAGGGAAGAAGCCATTTACGAGAAATACTGAAAAGATTTTGCTAAGCAGAGGAGGAAAATCTCTTAGTTGTCTTATCAAAGAGTTTGGCATATTGTCCGTACCTACTTAGTGAGAGTTAGGAAGATGGCTAATCAGTTTTTGAATACATTCAGGAGAAAAATTAATGAACTGATAATGAGCTCACGGAAGGATCTTTAAACTGCTTCCGTAACTTTTTTAGTCTGATTTTAAGAAAGTGTGGGATAGCGGTGGAATTAGCACTCAATTAGAACATCTTCCGAGGAATCAGGTCAAGAAGACCTTCTGTTACGCATTGTAATAAATTGTTGAAAAAATTTAGATCATTATTTGAAAAAAATATTGTGCCAATCAAGACTGCATGTAACGTTCTTAACTAATTCCTTGTTGACATTAGCGAAGTCAAAAATACTACGTTGAACTGTTGGCCTTGCGGAAATGGCAACTGGAAGGCGACAATGGATTAATGCATGATCACTTGCAAAGAGGTCATGATAAAAATCCATAGATAAAGGGAAGGTGCCATTAGTAAAAATTAAGTCTAAAACACTATCGTTTCTGGTCGAAGAGTGAACTAATTGAGTCAGGTTTGAAAAGAAAATTGCGTCAAGCAGCTTCTGGAATTTAGGAGGAGAAGTATGTGTGTGCCAGTCAATTTCTGGCAAATTAAAATCGCCTACGATTATCTTGACATCGAAAGAACTTTTTGCAATTTTTTCAGAGAGTTCACAAAGTTGGCTTTCATTTCCAGAGGAACAAGGAGGATTATATACACATCCGACTAAGGCTTTCCTATTTTGCGGAAGGATTACCGAAGCAAAACATAAATTTCCAGAGAAGGAGGAAATGTTCAAGTTATAAGGCGATTGTGCAAGTGATGCTCTTATGTAAAGAAGACATCCACCGCCGCGTCTGTCGGCACGGTCCTGGCGGTATAAACTGAGGCTATCTATGTTAAGTGCCGAGTCTGAAATTAGAGAGTGGGCCCAAGATTCTGTAATGCACAATATGTCTGTGTCAAACTCAACCGCAACACTTCTTAGGTGTGCCATCTTTTGCACGACAGATCTTGCGTTGAGAGAGACAATACTGAGCGTATTCCTAATATGTAGGTTCCGCTCATTGCTACTTATAAAAAAGGAAGAGCCGGAGGTGGAAAATTAAGCTGTTGGAACGAAGAAATTGGTGGAGGACAAAGTTGCTGCGGTCTAAAATTTATGGGGTAATTACTAGCTAGAGATGCAGCATTATGTGGAGAAACATTTGAGGAGGACCCGGGAAGAGGAAAATTATTTTGTTGGGTTAGAAAAATAGGAGACATGAAAATAGGATTTTGGGAATTGTTAGCATAATATGAGGGGTAGTTTATGTTAGGTGGCGGATGTAATGGTTTCGGGAAACAGTTAACATCAGGAAAGGGCTTTATTATTTGGGGTGTCAGACTAGCAATGGGATTGGAAAATTTATCAGCAATGCGATATACTTGCATTTTGCAGTCTGATGTGTAAGAGGGCTTCACACCTGTGGCGTTAAGTTGAGAAGTCAGGATAGGAGCAGGTAAAGACCTCCCTGAACTCTCATCTAGCTTATTAGACCTAACTGCAAGGTCAGACCTGAGTGGCCAGGCGTGAGAACGGGGTGGATTCGATGTAAGTTTATTAACTAAATCACTATTCTGAGTGCTGGGAGCCGGTTGTGCTTCAAGGACTGGCCCATATTTACTGCTAAGATCAAGCTCCATTGTAAATTTGGGAGCCGCATTTGAACAATCCTTGCTCCGTGGGGGAGTTTTAAAGAGGCTAGTTTTAACCGTCTCTGTGATAATGTGATCAGTCAAAGAGCTAGATGGAACTGGGGCCGCTGTAGATAGTGGGGGGATTTGGTTGACACCAGATGGAGAAACTGCTTTAGAGGTAAAAGGCATTTGAGTAGAATTCGGGGGTAGGCTTACGTTTGGTAATGGGGGAGAAACTTTTCGTTGCAGTGGAGTTTGATCTCGACTAATAAAAACTTTATTTCCCCTGAGATATTGAGTCGAGCGCTCCAAATGGGAGAAAATAAAATCCACTTCTATCGATGAAAAGAGTTTGACAAAATGAAAGGAGACACCTATTGGCTGTCTACTCTTAGGAGCGTTTTTTAATATAAAGTTGAAACTTCGTTTCTGCCTGTCTGTGCCTGTTTGTGCCTGTCCGCAACGAGACATAAAGTTGTTAAAATCATCAAGCGCCCCTAGATCAATTTTTTTTCATATGAACAATGAGTTTCAGATGAAGTTTAGTTTCCTTCAGATTTCCAAGAAGGGTTGCCTGAGGTTTCATGCCGAAAACGCAATACAAGACTTAAGTCCAAATATTTATATGGATGATAACTGCCGAAACTTCGAGGATATATGGATGAGGCTATGTATGATGAAACGATTTCTGAAAGCTGCCAATATTGGTGGACCACACAGCACAATTTATACTAAGCAAGTTTTACTCAATACCAGAATGCACACTTGAAAAAAACGGGCAATTGACAATTTCTTAGGTGGCAAAACAGACCTATGGATAAATCTGAATTGGATAATGAGGCTATGTAGGATAAAATAGATAACAGTATAATTCTTAATAAACTGACGATGAAAGCCGTCAGTGGAGACGGTTTATCGTTTAAAATGTAATGTTAATCTATATTTTTACGAGGAAAACCTTTTGTATATGCAGGTAAGACTTGATAGGATTGAGGCTATGTTGGGTGAAAAACTGCGACAATAGATTTCTGCTTTATGACAAATCGCCGAAACACGACGGGAAGCGAAGATGACTTATGACAAAAAATAGGAAATTTTGTCAGATCTACACTGGAAAACTGTGCAAGAGATTAAGAAACTGAATCCAAAATATAACTTTCACTTATCTTTTCAAAATCGTGCTGCGCGCGCATTAGTTTGAAGTCCGGCGAAACTGAGCAGCGTCATTTGCGGAAGAAATCTTTAGTTATCTCCCTCCTCGACAAAATAAATTCGACCTCTGTCAAAGGAAAAGAGTAGATAATATCAGCACATTACGAATAAGCGAGCGCAATCGTTTAGATTATGCGACACTGAAACCCAAGCCGCAACTTTGCAGGAACAAATGCGCCCCCTTCCATTGCAAATGTGTGACTCGGAACGTTCCGCATTAAAAAAATTATGCTTGCGTTTTATTCCCTCTTCAGTTTCTGAGCTTATTACCCCAATAACCTTAAACGCCTTTGAATTAATTTTTCAGAAGTGCCGCCTATATCGCCATATACCAACTGATCCAGTATTTCACCGGCTGTTGTTCCGTTACGACTAGTAGAAGCGTGGTTTTGGACGATTAAAGGGTCAAGAGGCTCTATTTGGACTATTGGGATTTTTGAATTAACCATATCCAGAGAAGACAGCGAACACATGCTGGCACCCGTTGTGTTTCCGGCCACGATTCTCACACTCGGGGACGGCCGCGAGGCCGCAAGCTTCCGACTTCGGTGTATTACAGGGTACTAGATAGGTTTTCTGTTGCAATGCAAGGGTCGAAACTGTGCTAGCATACAGCAAAACGCACAGAATAGCAAATACAACTGGCAGTTTACTACAAAAATTAGAAAGAAATGGTCTGACACGGAGTCATTAAAAAGGCACTTTGCAAAACACGGCTACTTTACCAGACTGTGTAACATGACGTGGGGAGATTATGCCCGGCAATGAAAGGCGACTTTTAAAAAGGACTCAAATAAAAAATAGGCATTGATTGCCTAGGAATATCAGAGTATGGGCAAAGCCTCACTTATCTTTGAAATTGAGATGGGCAGCTTGACCTCGGCAGGGCTGTTTTGATAAGCTAAGCAGGAGTGTGAGGCTTCTGCAAAATTATTTATTGTTTAAGAGGGCTAGTTTTCGTTTTTTGCAATCAGAAAAACTCTCACAACTTCTGGTTGCTGAATCCACCGAATTAATCCTCCGTAGTGATGGAGTTGATGGCCCCCTACTCAGTCTCATCCCATGAGAACTGAGGTCATTTCACGGGCAGCAGTTTCCTTCTCCTGAACCATCTAAATAACTTAAAACACTACCCACTTTATTTACTCCAGGAGGTCATGTTCACTGTTGGCCGGATATGTGCTTTATTTTTCATCGACAATGCCTGTAAACTGGCATTAAATGTAATTATTATTGTCGTGTAGAGTGTGATCCTGGAATCTTATTTATGTTCAAATTTCATGCGTAACTCTCAGGACCGACGGCTTTGTTAGCGAGCTTCGCACTCCGTAGGTCACCTTGGGGATTAAAACTTGTTGTAATCTCTCCAAAGTTGGACGACAGGCATGCGGTCCACACACCTTTCACCGAATTCCAGAAGGTGTTCGACACTGTGCCACACCAGAGACTGTTACACAAACTGGAAAAAAAGGAATCAGAGGCAACTCCCTTAAATGGATCGGAAACATTCTTGTGGGTCGAGAGCAGGTGCTGTTAATCGGTTAAGGAAAATCAGGTCTTGCTACGGTCAAGAGTGGGGTTCCCCAGCGTTCAGTACTGGAGCCCATCTTGTTCCTAATATACGTGAACGATTGCATAAGATCTGTGTACTTTGAATTAGCAATGTTTGCAAACGACTTGAAGATATGGAGTGTAATTCGTGGCCCTGCCGACGAAGACAGATCGCAGATGAACATAAATCGGTTGGAAGGGTGGTCAAACCGTTGGCTTCTGCGGTTCAACGTTGGTAATTATAGCATACTTCGCCTAGGCCACACAGTCAGATCCGCAAGTACAACAGACTACTAACCAGAAGAAGAAAATTGGCTCTCCGGAATAGGTTTATTTAACCGCTGACGTTTCAAAGAGCTGGGTCGGCTCTTCATTTTCAAAGCGTAAACTGCACCTAATCGATCAGAAATTTCATTTAAAGTGGCAAGCTGTGTTGGCTGGCCTCATGCTGATCGATTTTTTCTCTCCTCCCGCTGCGTCGGCCTCTCAGGAAATGGTTGACGGGTGTTTTTGCCTGTGCGCTTTATGAGTCACCACTCCGTCGAGGGGAGCTGATTGGACTTTAGTCGGGCGGTCGGTCTGGCGGTTCTTGTTCTTCCTCACCGAGTAAGCTCAGCGTCGGGCTATCTCCGTGCTGTCTTCTTAAGTCCGGTGTGGTTGTTTGGTCCTGAGCTCTACGTTTGTTATGACGTAGGACTTTGTAAGCTGCAGGAAGGTCCAGATGCCTGTTGATAGAGTGGGCATCGGAGAACCACGCCTCGAGAGTTAGCCGTTCTGTTTTTGTGTTGCCTCGGCCTAAGATGGTAGCCCTCTGGAGGTCAAAAGTATGCCCCGTTTCCCCAACGTGTGTTGCTAGTTGAGAGTTAGGGTCTAACCTCCGAGTGGCCGATTTATGTTCTTGTAGGCGAGTTTGCAATTTCCGCCCAGTTTCGCCCACATAGTTGCAGTCGCCCTCATTGCAATTTATTTTGTAGATGACTGCTGAGGTTTCAGCGTGTGGCAATGGGTCTCTAAGTTGCATCAGGCGACGTCGAATTGTTGCCTATGGTCGATGGGCTATGCCTACTCTGGTGGGTTGTAACAGTCGCGAGACCGCTTCAGAGACCCCTTTAACGTAAGGAATGGTCCTCCAGACTTCGGGTTGCTGCTCATTTGGCCGTTGTCTGGGCGCCCAACGTCTGCTTCTCTCGATGAAATGCTTGGGATAACCATTGGCTGCAAATAGGTCCACAAGGTACAATCGTTCGGCCCTTTTATCTTCTGGTGTGCTGCAGTGTGTTTCGACTCTTTGGAATAGAGTGCGGACACAACTACGTTTGTGAGACAGTGGATGGTTGCTGTTGAAGTGTAGGATCTCTCTCGTGTCGGTGGATTTTCGGAATACTGTAGTTTGCAGCTGTCCAGTGGTACACCGGCGCACAAGTACGTCAAGGAAGGGCAGTTGGTTGTTTGTTTCCGCTTCCATCGTAAATTGTATATCCGGGTCAACCGAGTTCAGTAGTCCCTTTAGGTGTTCAATGTCAGTTGTTTTGACAACGACGAAGGTGTCATCGACATAGCGGGCCCAGAACTTTGGTTGATATTTGGTAAACACCAAGTGTTCTACCCGTTGAAGGACTACTTCAGTAATTAGGCCTGATATAGGGGAGCCCATAGGAGTGCCCTTTATTTGTTCGTACATTTGTCCGTTGAAAGTGAAATAGGTCTTAAGACAGTATCGCAGAAGCTCGAGTAGATGCTCAGACTTCAGAGGTCTATCTCTCTCCTCATAACGCTCTGCCAGTAGTTCGTCCACAACATCTATCACTAGTTGCTGTGGGATGGAGGTGAAGAACGACACGACATCAAAGGATACCATGGACTCGTCTGGCTCTAACCTCAGATGTTTTATTCGTTCGAGGAATTGATACGCAGATGCAACTGTTGTTGGTGAGCCTTCGGCCAAAAACTTAAGACGACCGAACATCCATTTTGCCAAACCGTACGTCGGAGTGCCCCGAAGGGATACGATTGGCCTGAGTTGGACATTTGCCTTGTGTACCTTCGGTAGACCGTAAAAACGAGCCGTGGCGGTGTCAGTGGGTTTCATGGAGAACCAGTCGTTGGGTGTAATCGCCCCCTTGGCTTTGAGATTTCTTAGGCTTTTGTTTATCCGGGTGATTAGATTTTTCATTTCGTTGGCATGACATCGTTTGTATGAATGCTGGTCTTCGAGTAAGTCCTGTACCTTGTTCTGGTAATCCGATTTGTCTAGCACAACTGTTGAACGTCCTTTGTCTGCTGGCAGAATAATTATGTCCTTGATTGCTTTTAGGCTTTTCAGTGCCCGCTGTCCCATATTACTAAGAGTTTCGCACCTTCTGTGTCGCATGAGCAACGAGGAGGTTTGGTGACGTATCAAATCTTTCGTCTCTTCTGACCCTAACTCTCAACTAGCAACACACGTTGGGGAAACGGGGCATACTTTTGACCTCCAGAGGGCTACCATCTTAGGCCGAGGCAACACAAAAACAGAACGGCTAACTCTCGAGGCGTGGTTCTCCGATGCCCACTCTATCAACAGGCATCTGGACCTTCCTGCAGCTTACAAAGTCCTACGTCATCACAAACGTAGAGCTCAGGACCAAACAACCACACCGGACTTAAGAAGACAGCACGGAGATAGCCCGACGCTGAGCTTACTCGGTGAGGAAGAACAAGAACCGCCAGACCGACCGCCCGACTAAAGTCCAATCAGCTCCCCTCGACGGAGTGGTGACTCATAAAGCGCACAGGCAAAAACACCCGTCAACCATTTCCTGAGAGGCCGACGCAGCAGGAGGAGAGAAAAAACCTATCAGCATGAGGCCAGCCAACACAGCTTGCCACTTTAAATGAAATTTCTGATCGATTAGGTGCAGTTTACGCTTTGAAAATGAAGAGCCGACCCAGCTCTTTGAAACGTCAGCGGTTGAATAAACCTATTCCGGAAAGCCAATTTTCTTTTTCTAATAATCTTCCCGGATCTCTAAACTTTTCCAATCTGAACAGACTACTTACTGGGCGGTGCAGCTTTACGAGACATCGAAGCTCAAATGGACATCGGTGTGCTGACGACGAACCCCTTAAAACATCCGTTAATTGTTCAAGAGTGGCAAAACGCGTAACGTCCGTACCGTGCGCCATCAAGCGTGCATTTAAGGGTTTTGATGAAGACTCTTTCTCACAGACATTTGGAAATTCGTGCGGCCGCACTTGGAATACAGCATACAAGCCTGAAGACAATGGGCTGTTCAAGACCAAACTTGCTTCAAAAGGTTCAGGGGAGAGCCAAAAATATGGATAGGGGTTAAAGCCCATTTCTTACGCTATCCGCTTAGTAAATCTGAACACCTTCCCCTTCAGTTGTAGGCACCTTCGCGGGAACAAACCGCAAGCATTCCGCATAGTGAGGGGGTACTTGGGGAACGTTGTGATTTCCTTTAACAATCATAGCGGAAGTACGGGGTGGGTCGTGTTTCAACATACTTACCCTTTATTTCTGTAATCGAAGCAATCCACGCATCAGAAACAAGCAATAAGTCCTTGTCATTTACCTGCATTCATGCCGTTCGCAAATGTGCAGACTGAGTGCCTTCGTAACCTTTTCAAACGTGGGAGGCGCCCTCAACATTGCCCTCACGTTTAATCGATTTAACTCCGCTCCTGAGTTTAAAAGTTTGTCTAGCAGCTCGACTGATGGCGCCTCCGTCACACCGTTCTTTGTGGCCGAAAGTTGACCGTTTATGCGTTGTCCAACCACTAATAACCCATTTGTAGATTTCGGCTGAACACTAGAGTTTCTTTCTTGAGCTCCATATCTACAATATTTTGGCGAAAAAGCAATAAGGCATGGGGTCACCTCTAACGGTTTTCTCATCAAGTGTTCGTTTGAATACTCTATGTTTAAGTGCATCTATTAAATTGGTGCTTGATTCGATCTTGGACTCGGATGCATCTCTCCTCTGGGTTCGTTATTCTCCTCGAATTGTATTTACCGATAACCATACACAGCAAATACTCCGGTGAATTTAGTCTCCGTGCACTTGCACGGGTGTTCTTCGTGGAATACTTTAAGACCTGTTTTGATTGCGTTATTCGGTAAAATATGCATCACGGTTCGCGCGTATCCCAGTATCCTGATTGTACAATCCCTAGTACGAATTTCATATCAAGGCGATGGCGACTCGCTTTCGAAAATTCACGATGAGTACGGCGTCTGGGCGCGAATTTCGTTCAATTTAATGCTGTCGAGGCGATATCGAAAAGTCGTGATACATCGCCATACGGCAACAGCCGTGGGTCTGACCGTGCTAGCGAAGCTTTCGGTGAAGTACGCATTTGCCATATTCGAACGGTTTTCCCCATACCCCTATTGTATGAATTTTCCCTCAAAGTCTTTCAATTCACAAGCCCCATCACCCCAAAATTAATTTGAGCGGAAGTTATTTTAATATCTTTTGACCGTGAGTGTGCAATGTTGCTCTGCCGCAAGGCTAGCGTTTGATGTTAACCCGTGGCTTATTTTATGATTAGCTGACTTTTGGCAGCGTTGACAACCGTCCGTTCTCGTTACTGGCCTTAGTGGAGTCAGATGTCAGTTGTGCCTTGTAGTTTAACCTGATAACTAGCCCCACACAGGCAGTAAAATCTGAGTTCCTTGTACAAAAAGTCAAATGCTGTTGTAATCTGGTCAGGGAAGCCCATTTACCGCGTGCAGTGGATATGAACATCATGAGAGATAAGTGAACCTATCACCCAAGACTAGTGTTCTGGCGCAGGCATTGAGGGCCCTCTTGAACAGTTTCGTGAAAGCCGTGTCTCCAACAGGCTGAGGTTAGCTGATAGTGGCCTACTGTATTTGTTGTATGCATCTAAATGTTGCTAACTTATCTTTGTAATCAGCCAACCAATGAGTCCTTCATACTCCAGCCCTTAAAATTGATGTTGCTCAAGCCATCAAAGTCTTCTTGGATAACCTGACACATATTCGCGATGTTGTCACGGCGAGTGCGGACCGTCTCATCCGAGGCTAAGTCGATTCACCTAATTCGATGGATGGTCCTCAGGTAGCGGTGGTCAAATGCCTCCGTTTTTCTCCCATCTACGTGCAAAACCCAGCATTCGCAGTCGTAGAAGAGGACTTACTGGACGGATTCACGGCACGCGCAGATTTTCGTGTTGATTGAAGTGTCATATTGGGCTCATCGGCACTAAGAATTAGAAAAACCTTTCGGACAGCATCGATTCAGGGGACGATGTCGCCCTTACTTTGTCCGTTGGGCAACAGCCTCCCTCCGAGGTATTTGAAACTGTCTACTGCAACCTGAAAACACCATCTCAGCGTTTATGGGAAAACTGGTAAATTTAACGACTCTGTTTACCCGTGACATTACAGATTAGATCACCAGAGCTTGAGGCTATCAAGGCGACCTCGTCAACGTAGTCAAGACCAGTCAAATGCCGTTGGGGTGCGAACTCCGCACCTTAAAAACCTAGTGTCTTTTCGAGAATCTAGTCAGTGCTGTAATTGAACAGAATGGGCGACAGGACTCAACATTGTCGAGCATCAGATCGGACGTAAACTGGTTGTGGCAGATTGTTACAGACTAGAACTTGCGCACTGGTGGGGCGATAGTAGGCCGTGGTTTGGCGATTATTTTGGCCGACAAACCATCTAGCTGCATTGTCCGCCTCAGAGACTCGCGATAGACAAAATCAACCGCAGTGGTGAAGTCAACAAAACAAACGGCGTCGATTGCTAGCAGCCATGGCAAAATTTCAGAATTCGTCCCGGTGTTTCTGGTCCGCCTATCCACGCCCTGATTGTGCCGGTTTGCAACTTACGTTTGGGCGTACATGGAGGCGACAGAGATGTTTCTAAAATGATCCCTCAGTCAGGCATAACCCGTCCGGTCATTGAATGGTTCCCATGCCAATAGTGCACGGCTCGCCCATTGTTAGAGGGCGATTGCCACACCATGTCTACCAGAAGAATCGTTTGAGTCGCTGCAGTACAATATGAAGTGGGAGCTGACTCCCCGTATCTCTATTTCTCGAGTGCCCGAGTGGGGGGTTCGGGCTTCTGACGGGCAGCAGACATCTACTTTGTACTGATAATGACTGCGCGACGTCAGACCTGGGGTGCCAGGGTCCAAAAATTTGCAAATTCCACTTTTAACTACCAAGAGCCCGTTCCCGATTGGGTAGTCAATCTCTCATACGATTCGTTTGCACCACTTGGCTGAGGTTGCAGGGCTCCTCGATTCCCGTAGACGCCGTAATACTGCAATTGGATATTTCCATGCGGTTTCTTGGAATTTTTTTCGCACTTAGTCTTAGAACCTCAACCACAAGACAGTGGTGGCAAAAAACTTATTTAATGACGGTTCACGGTCACCATGACAAAATGCCGTCATCAGGTTTTGCGACACTATAAGGTTATTTGTGCGCCAGACGCCGGCCCTTCTCGCTTCGGTTGCATTGTCGCTGCTGGTCCCCAACTGCTTATTCGTCAGATTCGAGAGCCTTCTCTTCTCGGAGCTAACATTCGCTGAAGTCTTTTGTGCCATCCGCCACCTGTGGACACGCCACGTAGCCAGCAGCTTGGCAAACGGGTAACCCGCCGCCCCGCATACGAGAAAACGCAGGACAATAATTCTGTCACAATGACCGCCCCCTCCAAGTACTGTGCCGTTTCAGAGTCTTCGAGCACTGCCAAGCTAAGACAAAGGAGCTGAAGTGATGTTTTTTTGAGTTTGTGGGGGCACTGAACATCGGTGGGAAAATTCGCACAAGTCGATTTCCGCCCTACTGGGGATGTGTTGAGCAAATAGTAACCCTGAGATGAACCCTGAGCAGTAACATTGTTTTCAATTGGAGACGATGGTCTGTTTCCTTAGTCAACCAAACTGCTCACTGCAAGTTAGTGAAGACTGATGATGCGTTCCGAAGCTTACTGACTTGATCAATCTTATTAGTGACCCGCGCATAGAGAAATCGGAGTTTCTGGTTAAGAGAGCGAGTACCTCGCTACCAACATCGTTGTCCGTTTATATTTCGCTCTTTCTTCAGTCCGTTTTAACAAGACTACGAGGGCGTCCGGCTTTGATAAGGCTCTGCCTTGAATCTTGCCTATGCCAATGACATCGTCTTAGAAATTACGCCGAAGAATAAGGATCCACTCCTAGCCGAATAGTTTTTGCATCCCGCACATTTGAACTGAAACTGGGCGTTCGCAAAATCAAAGTTACACAGGAAAATGCGGAGTGACCGAGGATGGGCTATGTCTAATGCACAATCTTCTAAATGTAAACAGCCAAACATTCTTCCATACTCATACAAAACGCAAATCATTGGTTTAGAGGATGGCTGACTAATGAAATCACTCGGCTCTTCATTGCAGCGAGAACCAGACAGCAATGGCTCCTCCCAGTTTCAGATTTTAAGGCGACTGTCCTCGATAAGAGCCTGGTCTACGTGGGGTTGGGGGCCACACCGTGTGTGGCACGCGTAGAGATGACTTCAGTTACTGCATCCACGCCAATCCGACTGTCTTGACTCAGCTCACCTGTCGGACCATGGTGCGGTTGGAAGGAAATAACAATGTGATAATGTGTAGATCCTTTTCATTATGAACAGATTCACGCGTGAATCGTTACTGCGCCCTTCCCGAGCACTGATGAACGTGGCCGCTTGTCACAGACGAGCTGCCATGGTATCTGTCGTCGTCGTCGTCGTCGTCGGATGCGCCATCGCCACAGGCTCTTAGGCGGACTGACCATTTTATTACCAGAAATCGATGTTCTAGACTTGTGGCTTATTTATTTACTCTGTCCGCGATAATGTAAACTCTCTCTCTCTCTTGTTTTTTTAGTCTTTCGAGTGCAAACGTGAACTGGAAATGTCCTGACTGGAGGAGCTACAAGGTCGAGCACCCAATTATGGTCAGACACGTGAAGCGTCTCCAAGCCCTTGGTCTGAAGGACCCATGGGTTAGGTAAGTCAATCTCTCAATACAGAGACGTTATTCTTGAATGCCTTCCGTCTGCTAACCGTTGAGCCAAAACTACCAGTCCGTTCGTGCAAGTCCGTAGGTTCCTGTGCAAAGCATTTGTAGGCCGACAGAAGGTCGATATGCCTGTGAATCAAGCGCTTACAAGTGCTGCAGACTGATCAGTTCACGGCCTACCCTACAGTGCGCGACCGATCTCATGAAGTGTTGGCCGAAATTCTGAAATTCGTTTCCGATCAGGAAGGATTACTTAGGTGGGGTTGTAATACTGATTAGCGTGCGGCATAATCCTATTGCATTTCGGACTCGCCAGGATGTCGGCTTTTGGATGCACTCCTTCTTGACCTCCTACAGAAACCGTACTTTGTAAAAAGATGACTACTTAAGTAGCATGCATTTTTCCTCAGGATTTTCGATGGTCTTATAAATTCAAATATTTTTTATAGAAAACGTGTACAAAATATGCTTTCTTTTACTCATTTGGTAGAAAACAGCACTGTCTTTGTATTTTACGCAAGAAGAAAGTGTATATTTAGTTTTTAAAAAGGTTTTCCAGTCCCCGAATATTTTTAAGTCAGATCTGCCATTGCATTCAGCGATTTCAGTCAACAAGGTGCATGCATTCCGCGTAAGGAAAATCATATATTCCTCTATGCCCTTAAGAAGATACCACTTAGAGTTCATAAAATTTCGCAATGGATCCGAACTGTACTGTACATTTCATGAACGGCAGTGGTAAACGGACATGCGCGGTCCTATATGCATGGACATCGCACGGTCTTGAAAATCTCACAATTAGAAACTTTTTTAAAACCCAAGCGTACACTTTCTTCTTGCGTAACATACAATGTTATTTTCTACCAAACAAGTAAAAGAAAGCATATTTTGTACACGTTTTCTATAAAAGATATTTGCATTTATAAGACCATCGAAAGTCCTGAGGAAAAATGCATGCTACTTAAGTGGACATTTTTTACGGTTTCTGCAGGAGGTCAAGAAGGAGTGCATCCAAAAGCGGACATCCTGGCTAGTCCGAAATGCTATAGAATTATGCCACACGGTAATAAATATTACAACCCCACCTAAGTAATCCTTCCTGATCGAAAACGAATTTCAGAATTTCGGCCAACATTTCATGAGATCTGTCAAGCACTGTACACTGGGTACAGGCAATCTCCTTCGCGGCTGCGGCCTCGGGAGTTAAGGTGGCGATTTGTGACAGCGGGTCGCAAGGCCCCACGGTCGACCATTAACCTGTGCGCCATGCCACCTGTCGCCTGGTACGGTGATACCAGGTTGTCTGCCCAACCTTGACTTGTCTTTGATGTTCATGAACCAGTTGCGTATGGCGACTGTGGACCGGTGTGCAATACGGATACCAAGCCGCGCAACATTACGGGAGCTTTAAAAGGCCCAACATTGGGTTACATGCAATGGGATTGATTAAGTCCTGGGAACAGTAATTTTCCGGATTACCCGCACAGAAGTCGGGTTTGGATGCGCCGAAGGACGTGTAAATGCCACTTTCATCTGACCTATATGGTTAATGTTGGAAAATCGGCTGAATCAAACCTAGTTTTCAATTAGATCGTGCGTTCTGGATAATCTTTGACAGCAGAACGTACAAAACTTCAGATGCCCCCCTCTTAACAATGCACAGCTTTATCCTTAAAGTCTCGGCTCAAACTTATTAAGGGTATCCACAAGAACCTCTCTCTGGAGATGGCAATAGTAATTTAATGAGGAAAGTGTCCCCACGATTCAGCTACTTTGTACGACAGTTTGACCGCCGATTCGGACGATGCCCACCGCATTGCCTATAGCGCGGTGGACGCATGGACGACAACTTACACACGGATCGGTTTATAGCGATAGTAGACTTGCGATGCATCCACCGCACTCTCCCCTCCTCTCCCACCTGAGCCTGGCGTTATGACAGGGTCAAGAAGGCCGAAGACGTTGGAGGGTGCGGGTGGCTGGTCCGGCGCGAACCTGCACCTAGGCGTGCCATCACACCCCATGCATGGTATTCGTTATGGTTCCCCTGTCAAATGAAGCATACCGAACTCCGATTTAGCTCCCGTGTTGGCCCAGTGCAGGCTCGTTTAAGGGCTATGGTTATTTCATACGCAGTCTTTCTGCCCAACGTTGCGGTCATATGCGAAACTCAACAGAATTTAAGGGACGCAATTCTTCAAATTCCTGTTCTCTAACTCACAGGCTTCTGTCGTTGCAGACCACCGCCCTTCTAGCTGTTTATCTTCATCAGTTTTCTGCCAAGACACAGCAATTCTCAATGATCAGAGCAAAGTGCGGACTGTGGTCCGATGACCGGGCAGAGTGCGCAACCTGTCCACGTTTCCCACTCCACGATTACACCAGGCGCCCATCCAACTTAATGTGTACTGTGATCCCCCGATGAACTGACCCAATTACCGTGTAGTTACAACCGGGAGTAACCTGTTGTTCAGCATCACCGTATGGTTCTTGCCTATGCCTGTTTGACCCAGGGAAATAGCACACCTACTGAATCGCATGTCGTATGCCGTGAAAACAACTTACGGTTACACTAGTTTTTGAAATCCTTTTAATGAAATCAGATAACAGGTGGTGGTGCGTACGCTAGCTTTTGCAGCTGGACTTCCGTCTGGGCGCCTGTCATTGGCTAGGCGACTACCGTGCGCGCGTGGCCCCGGGGCCACACGGACCGGTGATTGGCTTAGTGCGGCAGGGCGCTCGACGGGAGAGAGAGTTGTCATACTAGATTAGCATGTCACAATATAGGTGCATTTCTAACTCTTCACTCTCCTGCACGCGGACAATTCGATTGTCAATTTCTGCCTTCCGATGAGCCTTCTCTGTCCAAAACTTGCTCCGTTGGTTGCTGTAGTAAAGATGGGTTCCGTTAAGTGTACCGCAAGCTAAAGAGTGGCCAACGGCATACTCAACAGTATACTACTCGAAGCAAATTTATTGTCAACCTTTATATCTTTTTTTGTTTCGGCTCGCGGTTTTTCACTTGCCAAGTACAGTGCGTGACCGATCTCATGAAATGCTGGCCAAAATTCTGAAATGCATTTTCGACTAGGAAGGATTACTTAGATGGGGTTGTAATATTGATTAGCATGAAGCATAATCCTTTAGTATTTCGGACTCGCCGGGATTTCGGATATTGAATGCACTTCTTTTTGAGCTCTTGCAGAAAGCACACTCGGCAAAAAGTGACTACTTAAGTAGCATGCATTTTTCTCTTGATTTCCGATGGTCTTGTAAATTCAAATATTTTTTCATATAAACCATGCGCAAAATTATGCTTTCTTTGACTCCTTTGGTAGAAAATCACATTGTCTTCATATTTTATGCCCGAAAAAGTGTCTTTTTAGGTTTGAAAAAGTTCCCCGATTCCCGAATAATTTTGAGCCCGATCTGCCATTGCATTAGCCTTTAGCGACTTCAGTCTACAAGATGCATGCTTTCCGCGTGAGGAAAATCATACATTTCTCTACGCCCTTAAGAAGATACTATCTAGTGTCCAGAGAATTTTGCAATGAATCCGGACTGTGCTGTACAATTCATGAGAAGCATTGGTAAACGGACATGTGCGGTCCTGTATGGATGGACATCGCACGGTCTTAAGAATCTCACAATTAGAAACTTGCTAAAACCTAAATATACACTTTCTTCGGGTAGAAAATATAAAGGAGTAAAAGGAAGCATAGTTTTGTCCATGCTTTCTATAAAAAAATATCTGAATTTATAAGACCATCGGAAATCAATGGGAAAAATGCATGCTACTTAAGTAGTCATTTTTTTACCGAGTGTGCTTTAAGCAGGAGGTCAAGAAGAAGTGCATTCGAAAGCCGACATCCTGGCGAGTCCGAAATACTAAGGGATTATGCTGCATGCTAATCAATATTACAACCCTACCTAAGTAATCCTTTCTAATCGAAAACGCATTTCAGAATTTCGGCCAACATTTCACGAGATCGGTCATGCACTGTGCAGAAATACTGCTTCTTCGCATTGGCTTTGGCTTTTAAAAAGGGGCATTTTGACTACAGGTGTCACCAACCTGCTCCCCTATGTGAGTGTGATTTATTCATAAATTTGAGGTCGATTCTGCGGATTTCGTCCCCATTGCACTCGGCGCATATTCCCAGCGATAAACAATCTGACGCACATTTAAACTATTACGGTGCTCTAGAACCTGTGGCCTGGAGGGCTGCAAACGGCCGGGATAACTCGGTCAAGCTTAATTGGCTCCATACTGTGGCACATCCACTCAGATGGGATCCAGCCCGCATTCCCCTTGTTGCACTGGTGAAAGCCTAGTCTATCGTGCACACCCGGCCCAGGTGGGGCAGGAGAGGGTGCGGTAGATGGAGTGCAAGCCTGCTATTACCATAAACTAATCCACGCGCAAGTCACCGTGCCTGCGCCTTCCCTACCGTGGGGAACACAGGCACCGTCTGTAACGACGGTTGGGCTGTCATTTCGGGCAAACTAGGTTTACTAACTTCAGTAGTACCAGGGGGTGCTCGGTGACCCTGCGACCAGCCGAATGCCCCTAGTTCGTACTTAGAGTAGGAAATAATAGGCCGCGATGATTTATAACAGATACGACAACGCCGTCCAACTTGGGAGTGACGGTGAGGCCGTAATGACTCCCTCTCAGTATGGTTTCTATGGCACTCTCACGTATTGATCATCCGGGGCACTCCCTCCTTCTTTGAAGTGTTGTTCGTTTGAACTTTGAGGCCACGTCGTGCGGCCCCCGCCCATCCCCAGTCGCCTTAATTTTGTCTTGCTGTCAGCTCAAGTCCTCTACACTGCCTCCGTCAGGCGCATACCTTTACTGCACCCTGACCCCAGATTGGTGGACCTCCTCGCCTGCAAGGGATGACCAATCACCGCCCACCTGGCTCTGCTGCTTCCTGTGCAGCCGCAGTCTTCAATTAGGGAAATAAATCTACCAGGCTTCCCTAGTTGTTAGGCTAATTTCATCAATCTCCCTCCCCCCGAACGGTCCGGTAGGACTAGCTCTCCTTCCTTACGTCATCCCGCCAGGTAGGCAGTAGGTAAGTTATACTAGCAAGAAAGGTTGAGGGAAATTTAGTCTCCCACGTCCTGAGTCCTTAGAGGCTCCCCAAAATCATGTTCACAGACAGGTTCCGGACTGTAGACAAGCTAAATCGGTTGCCCATAAGCTATTATCAGTCATATTAGGCAGTCATTCCCGTCCCTTTCAGTCCATTTTTTACCACCTCTTGTTTTCTTGCCCGCAGGAATTATGCGTGGATCTACAAGGTCTACAGGACGCCACTGCAGCTCTGTACTGACATCTTCTTCAGACGCCTTCCCCATGGCTTTGCTCTCGCTGTGGCCTACACCTTTGCACAGAGCGCCTTCCTCAAGTGGTACAACGAAAATGGCTATGGGGAAGCCCATGCCCACTAGTTATTACGCTT
>CACRXP010000092.1:179067-220434 GCA_902702965.1 Spirometra erinaceieuropaei | reverse complement strand
AGTTGAGATAGTTGTTCACGCAAGGAGTTTCGGAAAACAATAAAGTGGCGGCCGCTACTGTTACTTCACTGCTGTTTTGCGTGTGCCCATGTCCACATCTTGGTGCACCGCTTAGTTTTCTCACTGTAAGCAATCAAACAGGCCATCACGACGCCCTGATGACGTATCTTTGGAGGTTTCCAGCTGACAGTAGTGGTCGCTTAATGGTCTCTGACGTTTTGCACTCATAGTTGGATGCATATCATCGAAAGTAAGAAATCCGACCAGTTCGCCCCCGTCGACTTCAGAGGTGTAAGATTCGACTTCGAATCCTCGAAGTCGATTTAGGTATCGTGGGAGATGCGTTCACCGATCAGGCTACGGGATGTGATTGCCCTCTTGCGCCTTGGGGCTCAATTTAAAGTCCTTGTAGGTAGTAATCACACAGACCATCCCAACCTTCCTCGCATATGTATGTACCCCTTCCTCAATTAAATTACGCTTGCTGCCTTGAGATTAGCTGCAGGGCAGCATTACTTCCTTGGTCTCCAGCGCCTGAGTACTTTAATTCCCGACCTTGATGACTGCTCTAAGAAGGGCGTAAAGTTAAGAACGTGTATAATCTACAAGATCATTGTGCAGGGTTATTATGTACATCAGTGAAATGGCAGTCGGTTGGGAGGCGCTTGCCCGTCAGTCGTCGTATGCGCGGGTCCTTGTGTGTCGGCTGCCCGACTTTAGCTTTCGCTTAAATGTGGGCAGAGTTGGCGCCGCAGGCGAGGATTCGGCATCTGGCTCCGGTTTGGTCGCTGCAGACTGTCCCGCCGATTCGAGACATGACTTGAGCTGTTGTAGATTGGCGGCGCGTTGTGCACTGGCAGAGACCGCCAACTGTTTCTCCTCGAACGCAGGATGCTTGGCGTCGGCAATGTTGGTTTCATTGACCTCCGCGAGGCGGGCCACCAGTTCAGCCTTCTCCGCGAAGACGTCTTGCGCGTTTGCGGACTTGCCTTTGGCGACCGAGGGTAGGCAGAGTTTAATCCTCTCAAATTTAGACTTTCTTACATTCGTCTCCGAGGGCAGGTCGAGTTTGAGGGCCGGTTTTGGTGGTCTAAAAGGCGCAACTACGGGTCAGTTACGTGGCATCCGTGAGAGTTTGTCTCAGTTGAGTGGCGAGCTTAGAATGTGTCAGCATACGTAGTAATCTAGCAAGAAGAGAATACGAGGTACCTTGGTGTACTCCGCTCCTTATATAAGTGGAAAATTGAGCAAGTGAACCGAGCTGGAGTCATTTGTGCCAGCCAGCCCGGTTCTACGTGGAGCGGAGCGTGGAAGTGTGGCTAGTGTTTACTACTGAGGACCGAACCCGTATCTGCGAACATTGTTGGTAATTCTCAACTGCATAAAGATCCAGTATGGGACCAGGAAGTCGTATGTACTGAACACCTTGGGCCAGTCTCCTTCGACAACTTCCGATTGACAGGTACAGTGAGCCAAATTGCCCGGTAATCCTCGCACTATGATGAAATTACGACAACTGACTAAGTTTATTATGGCAGTGATGCCGAGACTGGCAGCGCCCCTTGTGTCCAGACCATGTTCCTGTTCGTACACGTCTGGAAATTCGCATCCGAAACGCAAATGGTCACGTGCATGACGACCTGATTGGGCAAAACTACGACAATCCAGCGCAGCCAAGGCTCTTAGCACACAAATCCGGTCTCGCTTTACGACCCGAGAGGGCAGTAGCATATCTTCCTTTTATCTAAGTAGTCAGTATGTCAGGCAACCGGCGACACCATAGCGACTGAATCAGCCCAAGGACCTTACAGTTGTCTGTCAAGGACGGCTTGGGCCGGGTGTCACTTTTTCCGCCGGAGAGTGATGACCACGAAAAGTACGACACCGAAATGTCCAGCTTAACCTGCTCCAAACGTCGGCGACAATCAAATTATTCATCAGGTTATTGGTAGGCCCTCTGCACTGAGTGTTTGCGATGTGAATGGCGTGGATTATGTGGGTGACCTAACTTATCAAAAACTAGCTGAAATTCTGAAATATGATTTCAATTAGAAAGGATTACTTAGGTTCCGTTGGAAGATTAATTAGCGTGGACTTTGGAGTGCGTCTTTAAATCACCTGTGGAAATCCCAATTGCTAGAAGTGACTACTTGTGTAGTAGGGGTTTTGTTCGCTGATCTTCGGTGTCCTATAAATCCAAATACATTTCATGGGAGGCGTATTTATTTCGTAGAAAATTGCACCTTTATATTTTTATACTTAAAAAGATGTGCTCTGGTTTTAGAACAGCTTGTAATTAGGCGATTTTTAGGACCAAGAAATGTTTATTTAAGCAACATAGTACCTAGACGTTTATTATTTATCCTTTTACATATATACTACAATTTTTGATGCGTTAGATATCACCTTAACGGTGCATACGAATAAATCCTGGCAAGGACGCAGTATGCGACCCCACTCAGGGAACAAAAACCAGGTAATCGTGTAATACGAGTTTTGTGGGTGGGGTTAAACGGCGGAAAGGAGAGCGCGATAGCAGGTAAACATTCGGACGAGCGTTGAGGTGGCATATTGCGATATCGCGCTAGATTTCCCTACAGCTGCTTACAACTGAGAGCACGTACCAGGAACTCGACCCCCGAGGAATGATGGGGGTATCGAGATAACTGACAGCGCAGGCAAGAGTTGAGCATTTTTCACAGCTCTTCCAGTCTGCTTTCACAAAAGCAGACTGCGTCCCATCTAGTTATGAGAGCGTAGAGGCGTCAATTATAAAAAAAGCGCGGACGCAATATTCCACGATGACTTGGTTCTCGTTTCCTGAGTGGGGTCGCATACTGCGTCCTTGCCTAAATCCTTTTACTTAAATGAACAGTACACATCGTGTGGTTTGCAACAACGAAACGTGAGCGTAACGCTAGTTGGGGTTTCAAATTGTTGGAGAGAACCTTTTTAAAAACTAAAAAATACTCTCGTTCTCAAATATAACGTTTACAGAATGTGTCACTTGCTATAAACGGAATACCAAAAAGAACGTTTTTAGCGTGCGTCCCATAAAATGCATTTGGATTTTTAAGGGCATCGATAATTGATGGATAAAATTCACACTACAACAACAAGGCGCCCCAACGGGATAGCATTTCCATCTAATTCTACAAGTCCTGCGTCGACATTGACACCCCGGCTCCACGAGGTAATTAAACAAGTGTGGTGAGATGACTTCCAGCCTGATAACTGGGACTAGGCCATCTTCTTGCCTGTCTTCAAGAAGGGGAATAAGACAAAGTGCAAAAACTACCGCGGCGTAAGCCTCATCGACGTTACTGCGGAGGTTTTCGTTGTCATTCTTAGGTGATTTTAGTGTGTATGACTTACGAACGAGCTTGACCTGGATGTACCAATAAGGCACTCAGACTGCGACGTTACTTTGGATTACGATATTGTTAACAATAATCGGCAGCCGCCAGTCTCTTTGAATCGTCTGTCTGTTCAAGTCAGGTCGCCGTAGAGAACGATGGGATTAGAAGGCAGGCCAGCAAGAATTGTCTTCATGAAAGTGGTCTCCAATCGTTCCATTACTGCGAAAATTCTTGTCCACACCAATCTTTCCAACCGCGCGATATCCGGTCCGGTTACATTCGGTCGCCCACTCTGTTCACTTACGTCACTGACTGGATTCACAGAAAGTAAGCCGTTTGGACCGCGTTGAATTTGTATCCGGGCGTAGGCTGAGTAACCTCGACTACGCTGAAGACACCGCCCTAGTAGACCCAAGCACTAATCTACAGAAGGCGGTGTTGTGGGTGGATGAGGTGGCCAAATGGGGCAATTCATCTACGAACGCCAGAGACCCAACTTACTTGCACTTGATACGGCCGCGATCATGCCTGATCTAGCCGGCCTCGATGATGTCCCGAACTGTACCTCTCCACGCGTGACGATCCGCGGCAGCAGATCTGGACAGCTCAGCCCATTCCCTTCGCCAACGACGTAGACCGAATACCAAAGGTTCGAGAACCACCTCCATGTCCTGACGAACTGTGTCAGGGATGCAGCTTGAAAACACTTTGGTCTTCCCAGCGGTTATGGACAAACCGACCGATTTGGCAACCTCGTTCACCCGTGACACCATAGACTGTACATCACCAAAACTTGAAGCAAGTAAGGCGATATTATCGGCATAGTCAAGATCAGTCGGTCGATGTCCGGGTGCAAACCCAACGCCGTCACTCTCACGTTGGGCCCTGCCGAGGATCCAATCAATGGCATAGGTGAACAGAATGGGTGACAGGATGCAACCCTGTCGAGCGCCAGATCGAATACCGAACGGTTGGGAAAGATTGTTGCGGACCAGGACTCTCGCAATAGTGGAGCGATAATAGGCCTTGCTCATGGCGATGATTTTTGCCGGTACACCATCTAGCGCCATTATCCGCCACAGGGACTCACGATGAACGGAATCGAACGCCGCGGCAAAGTCAATGAAGCAGACGGCCGTCGGTTGTTGATAGCTATGGCGAAATTCGAGAATGCGCCTCAGTGTGAATATCTGGTCTGCGCATCCACGTCCAGCACGAAATCCAGCTTGGTTTGGCCTCGTCCTTGAGTCACGCACAGCCTGGAATCGTCTGGGTAGGACAATAGCGAAGATCTTCGCAGCAACGTCGATGAGACTCATGTCGCGGTCGTTCTCGCATCTCGTCTTATCTCCCCTCTTGAGGATAGAAACAAGTATGCCTAGGCCCCAGTCATCAGAAACAACCTCGTCTCTCCACGTTCGTTCAATCACCTCATGGAGCCAGGGCGCCAGAGTGTCGACACAAGACTTGAAGATTTCAGCGGGTATACCGTCCTTTCCGGGTGTCTTATTGTTGCGCATCTTTCGTATGGCATCGGCGACTTCTCCTTCAGAGGGGGGTCGCATAACACTGCGTAGGTAGGAGAGGGAAGAAACTCCGCTGAAGAGGAGAACATGGGCGAGGTAGGTTGGGTATTGAAGTTGAGATGGTGCTCCAAGTGCTCACGCCAGCGCTCGACTTTGGCCGAGTTGTCAGCAGAGATCCAAGCGTCTTTAAGTTGCGATTCTTACCAAAAGGAAACACGTTGAGATAAATGGCTATCAGCTTGAAGAAGTGGATAGTCTCGAACACCCAAGAGCGAAGTTACCATCAAATAGACAGGGCAAGGGTGACATCATCTCCTCAATTGACGCTGCTTGAAGGGTTGCCGCAATTCTTATGTGTTTATAAACCCGACGTGATATCTTCATCGCCACAAAGATTGGCGTGTGCTGGGCCTTTTTACGGTTTGTCCTCCTATACGACTGTGAGGGCTGGGCAGCGCGCATAGAAGATGAGCAAAAACGAGAGGTGTTTGACGATCGTGAGCTGAGAACAATCCTACGAGTGAAGTGCACTGACTTTATCGCGAAGGAAACAGTTCGCATTCTCAGCGACAACATCGCGGGCGTATCTCAGACCATTCAAGAAAGATGACCGAGGATTCAGTGTTGCTGCCCTCCATCCGGCGCAATTATACATCTGGAGGCGTCGAAGAGGTCAACTTAAAACCTGTCTAGACACAATCTATAAATAAATGGGGATTGTTCCTGGGTTTTCGATATTCGCTGTCCATCGCCGAGGAAGGAAGTAGGCTGAGCTTTTTAGATTCGTCGCTGCCGATAGTCAGGTCAGCTAAATCAGGCATGATCAGAACCGTACCAATCAGTGATCAATGGTCTACCCGCGATGCTAACTCGATAATTTTCTACTCATGGGAGTATAGGCAGATGATAAAGAGTGTGTCTGAAAGAGACAACAAAGCCTTACTTCTACGTCCCCATCCGCTGCTACATCCATTAAGTCGTCAACGAAAAGTCTGTGGATCATCCTTAAAACGCTGTCAATAGTATTCATTTGTGGCGGTTCTCCGTCCGATGCCCGTGAAATGATTTTTCCGCCCATACAGAGTGACGTGCATTCCGCCTAGTGGTAAAAGTATTAATGTGGACGTTCGGGTAAGGTATCATGGGAATGAGGCCAAGGAAAGCAGTTTCGCCATCGAGAAATTAGCCACATACTTCTGGTGCGTTTATGAGCGTAGATTTGGAAGTGTTATTAACAAAACGAACAGAATGTACATTGAAACTCTGCTTGTATATGGTCTTAACAAGACTGTGAAGCTCGCGGGCACTTGCCGAATAATAGGGTACCCCGAAAAGTAATTTCAGGCAACTGAATTGAAAGCTCTTAAAAATAAGGAAACAGTCTCTGTTGGTTGTCGGTAAGAGAGTAGACGTTCAATCATTAGACAGAGGATGAAGATATAGCCTGTGCAAACGCAGCTTGACTTGAGCCTGACATTCCTATCTGGAACCCTTCGTGCTGGTGAATCGCCGCAGGACGGATTTTCCCACGACTCTTCATGCTCTTGAACCTACTGCCTGTGAAAAATTCACGAAATCCGGTTCTGACCTTTTTTTAAGGAGATGGATGCTTGAAGAAGGAAGTGTCGCGTAACCCCAACTGGAGGCAACTGGACAGGAAACTTACACGAGCCTTGTGCTCTGGTAGTTATGTCAGAGGAGCAGCTCGAACAGGTCTGCTTTTGTGCTGAGATCTTAACATACCCTAGTAGCAAGCGCATATCGCCTCGACAGCGAGTAGATAGCGTATTTTTGATATGCATATATCGAGTGGATAACGTTTTTGTCCGGCGGATGTGCACTAGAGTGCACATACCTGAGTTATAACCGCCTGATTGCAGGCGCCATACTTAAAAAGGACTTTGAGAGTGGAAAACACCATATTTGAGGCTCAAAAATATTAACTGACTCAAAATATCAAAACTAAAAAGCTAGACAATATGACTTCCTGCAGAATATGTAAAAGACGTGGGGTTCTGTCAAATCCCTAGCTTCTAAAAAGACTATAAATATCGGACTTCGGAATAGGTGAAAAGTGATGCTTGTAAAAAAACGGCATTCCCTAGAGTAAGCGAAAAGGAAGGAATCACTTACTCTGGTAGTACAGGTTGCCATTCCCCTAAGAGATTCACTCTGATTTTCGACTTCTTAGGTGAAGGTGGCGCGGCCGGTTCGACTGGACTTTCCGCGTTATCGTCACTATCAGCGTCCTTCACGTCCTCACTTGTGGACGAGGGTAGGGGCGCATCAAAGGCTTGACAAACTGCTTCGTTGGCCCCAGAATGTCCAGACTCGCTCAGTTCGATAAGCCTATTAAACAGAAACTGATCAAGACGTTGTTTTTCCCTTTGAACTGAGGCGGAGTCATCAACTGGCTCAATCGAGGTCTGTGGTCTCTCCCACTGGGTGACACCAGTCTTCTTATTCCAGTAATAAATCGACCCATCAGCAGTCTTAACCTCCTTCCATTCATACACCGTTTGAGTCGGTGGGCGGGACGTAGTTGGTGCAGGTGGCGCCTTAGGTTTGCTACTGACGCCAGACTTCTCGAGCTCATCAATTTTCTTTTTCATGTTAGCAAACTTTTCGTCTAAAAATAAGATCATGAGAAGGAGATCTACCGGTCAGGGACACGCCATAACGCTTCGCAAGACTAGGGTCTCGCTCGATGTCCTTCATCATCCCAACGAAAGCCATCTAAAAATGACCATAAACAAAACCAATATACATCATTGATTAATGAGATTTTCTCTCGCATCTTTCCCTCGGTGGATTCTTTGCAATTTTTTCGCAAATCATTCAATTTCTTCTGCACATTTGCCTTGTGCCGCATCCCAGTTTCATGGTTGGTGATGCTCTGCAAGCAAAATCTGGTCAGATAATTAGCCCAACGTACGATTTTGTTGTCGGCAAGCCAACATTTGCAAATTTCGCAGAACTTTTTTGGATTGCTCTTCCAGTAGTCAGCCATCTCTTGCAGTCTTTGAACTCTTGTTAGGAAGAGTACCGAGAGGACCGATTTGAAAACAGCCTAAAAACGGTCACTGCTAAGTCGACACTCCGAATACCACTTAGTTTCTATCTTAAAGCAAATGATCGACTTGCCGACACTAGGGTATACTAAGAGCTACGAAGCAGTTTAATTGTTGAATTTTTACGTTTGGCCCGCCGTTGAATCTGGAAGATTGACCAGGCTAAATGCTTTTCACTAGCGGATGGTCTCTGGAATTCTAGGTTGCACTGAGTAGTGATCAAAACTGAAAATGACTGAAGGCGAAAGTTAGAGTTCCACTTGTATGTATAAGTGATGGAGAAGGATGATAGAGCACCGGAGCATCTTGTTTATTGCCCTGACTGCTTAACATGGTGGAACCTATTTCCATACCCAATCAGCCTTTTTACTCAAGTTGCCTGCAAAAGCGTTAACGCTAATTAAAACGGAACACAGATCAAAAGGGGAACAATAAAAGTCTGTCGAAGTCGGTTATAACTGAAGGAACCATCACCTAAGTCACATAGCCTGTAACAATGTGGCAATTGATGTCGAGAAAAGAGCCCGATATAAAAAAGGACTGATGCAATAGCATGCACAAGCCTGGCTCTTCTCAGTCTCCGCTTGCAACATGCTTTTCCGGTAAGTATCGTTTTAAGCACTTCTTTGCCTCTGATCGTTTAGTTTTTAAGGGTTCGATTGTTGGTGCCTGCTGTAAAACGGCATCTCTGGTCCGTAGTAGTGGCAGTCTATTTGCCGGACAATCTTGATCATCCAAACTGGCAAACCAGCTTCAACGTCAGCTCGGGGAGACCCTCGCTCAAGACGCTCTGAAGCCTGTCCCTGTCTCACCCAGGCGCCCGTCCTGGCGGCGCTGGATATGTCTTCGTCAGTAAACTTGCTTTAACCTATTGTCGATTCATCTTTTTCCTATGCGGGGTCGGGCCAGAAGGTCGTAGTAGCTAGCACCTGCCCATGGCTTAAGTTACCGAGACAAGTTTCCTTTGGCTGAGTCAAATCATTATTACTGCATTCAAAAACTCCACGTTTTCCTTATAAATGTGTTTTTGCATGTGAACAGAGGGAATTCTTCAAACCCCCTTACATGTTGTGTAATGCCTATGCCAGACGCTTGTTATTTTCTTTACTGCGGCCTCTGCAATTGCTGGCATAACCGTTGCTGTGTCACCATCCGATTTTCGACCTTCAAATTACTACCTTGCTAGTGCAGTTCCGATTTAGCCGAACCAGACTAGTAAACTATTTGGCTGCTCTGACGAGGTATGTCCGGCTAGTACTATGTAGAGTAACTTACCTAGGATCACATTTAATTGTATAGTCCTTAACTCTTAAGCAATTTTCTTATGTTCATAAGCCAGCCTTCCAGGAAGTGAAAGACAGAATCCCAACAGATGTGTACGTTTGCACACATTTTTCATTTTTCACTCTAAACTTTCTTGTACACCTAAACGTTTCTGTACAGTTGTTCAAATTAACTACAATACACACACTTGGTTTCGACTTCTGAAAAAGCGTGACTTTTGTGTCCGTCTGCTGCTTGGTGTCATTGTTTCGTTGATTGCACTGATTTACGTCAATCGTTTTTGGTCAATCGTTACGAAACTTTTATATATTTTGGCCATATTTAACTGGACGTTATTTCGCCTGAGCGAAAAGCCTCACTCACTGACTTCGTCTCGGATTTTACCCAAATCATTCACCCTACGGCCAACGATTGTGGAGAAGGCTTTATTTTTCGTGAGTCTGTACAATTATATACCCTTTGTCGTTTTTGTTACACTCTTTTTGTTATCGTTATTTTTCTTGTGAGAAACACAGCATTCCCCACTTAGAGTTAGGTATTTATTATTGTTTGTAGTTTAATCGCTGTTTACTCTACAAAAGTGGTGACCCTGTTTTTAGATATCTACGCAACCTATTATTTACAATGACCGATAACGAACCTAAAGCAGACCCTCTCGACGTCAATACCCTCTCCTTCAAACTACCCCCTTTTACACCGAGCAACCCCCGGGTTTGGTTTCGTCAAATTGAATCGGTTTTCTCGACGAGCCGTATTACAAGCGAACGCACCCGCTACTCCTATGTTGTGAAAAGTCTCCCCTTCGACGTCGCCGTCGATGTTGACGACCTCCTCGACCCTATTCCTGCCAACGAACCGTACACCCAGTTAAAGAATGCCGTCATCTAGAGAGTGGTCGAGTCGGTCAATCGGATGCTACGGGAGTTGTTCACACCGGTAGAACTGGGAGATCAAACTCCTTCGCAGCTTATGCGCCACATGCGCCCATTACTGGCTGGTCGTCATGTGGTCGACGGCATCCTTCGACAAATCTGGTTGGATAAGTTGCCGGTTCCCATGCAGTAGGTTTTGTCTATGCTGGACATTAGAATCTCTCTAGACAAAGTGGCCAATCATGCCGACAGGATCAGTGAATGTTACCCAGTTGGCGCGACATGCGTCAACATTCAACTGACCTCGGCGCCCGACAGATCTGATGGAGTAGCCATCTCCTATCCCGAAGGCACTCCTTCACTAGACGCTTGTGTGGAGCGGTCGGCCTGTCGTTGCTCATCACGCAGAGCCACCACGCCATCAGGTCCATCAAAACAACTGAACAGTCCTCACCGCAGTGACTATGACGATCTAAGAGACACTGTACGTCTTCTGTGCACACAAGTGAGCACAATGTGCACTGCGCTCAACAGCTCACAGTCGTCAAGAAACCGGTCACCTTCACGCCGTCGTTCTAGATTTCGTGAACACTTTCTACAAATCTGTGCTGATATAATCGTGTTTCCGGTCCGAAGGCATGCAAGTGCTTCCCTCCCTGCACGTACATGTAGGCCTCGCAACAGGGAAACGACCGCGCCAGCCAGTAACGGCGACAGCTGCCGCTGGCCAGTCACGACCCAATCGCCTGTTTTATATCGGTGACAAGACGAGCGGCCTCCGTTACATTGTCGGTACTGGTGCCGAGATCAGTGTGATCCCGCTTCCAATGCACCACCATCAACATTTATGGCCAACGGTCACTCACACTTGACATCGGACTTCGGCGACGTTTCCAGTGGGTCTTTGTGCGGGCCGACGTTAAATCTCCCATTATTGGGGCAGATTTCCTAACTCATTTTTGCCTTGCAGTCGACCTCAGGCATCGCAAACTTATCGATACCGTAGGCATTGCTGCTTCTGAACCCTCGGTTAGCATCCAGTTGACCGTACCCAGATCTCCTTTCGCCGACATTCTGAAGGACTACTCCTCCCTCACTGGGCCCTGTCAGTTCACTGGGGAGGTTCAGCCTACGGTTTAACACCACATCGTCACCACGGGGCAACCTGTTTATGCTCATCCTCGCCATCTTCACCCCGAAAAACTTCGGATAGCAAGGAACGAATTTGAGCCTATGATGAATCTAGGAATTATTCGTCCTTCCTCCAGTCCATGGGCTTCTCCTCTCCACATGGTAGATAGATAGATAATTTTTATTAAAGACCCGTCGGGGTCCCATCAAACCCAAGAAATCAACTGATGATTGGAGACCATGCGGCGACTATCGCCCTCTCAACAGAGCCGCTGTTCCCGACCGATACCGTATTCCCCATATGCATGATTTTTCTCCCACGCTAGATGGAAAAACTATTTTTTCCAAAATAGACCTCGTAAGAGCATACCACCAGATTCCGGTCGAGGAAGAAGACATCCCCAAAACCGCCATCACAAAGCCTTTCGGTTTGTTCGAATTCCTTTGCATACCGTTTGGTTTGCGCAACGCGGCCCAATCCTTCCAACGCTTCATCGATGAGATCTTGCGGGATCCCTCAATCACTTCTGTCTATATTGATGACATACTCGTCGCAAGTTCTTCGGCAGAGGAACATGCCTCGCACTTGCGCCAGATATTCGACCGTTTCCAGAAACATGGTCCGCAGTTAAACGTCGACAAATGTATCTTTGGCGTCTCTTTTCTAGATTTCCTTGGTCACCACGTCGACCATCATGGAATCACATCTTTGCTAGAGAAGGTGCACAGCATCCTGTTATTCCCTGTCTCTAAGACGCTAACTCAGCTTCGGCGTTTCATGGGTCTTCTCAAGTATTACAGACGTTTTATCCCTCACTTTGCGACGACCCTAGTTCCCTTAACTGACCTTCTAAAGTCTAAAGCAAAGCCGATCGAATTTCCTCCAGCAGCTCACTCAGCCTTTCAGGCAGCTAAGAAAGCTCTTGCTGATGCCACTTTGCTTCATCATCTTAGCTCCGATCCCACTGACGCTTCCAACAGTGCTGTCGGCGCAGTCCTGCATCAACAGGTGAATAAACAGTTGCAGCCATTGGCTTTCTTTTCACAGAAGCTACAACCGGTGCAGACTCGCTACAATACTTTCTCACACGAACTCCTTGCCATCTACTTGGCCATTCGTCATTTTCGACACCTCTTTGAGGGCAGAGAATTTTCGGTTCAAATCGACCACAAACCTCTCACTTACGCCCTCAAGGTCAAGCCAGATCGGTAGTCGAACAGGGAAATTCGTCATCTGGACTATATGTCGCAGTTTACTGCAGATATCCGCTACGTCCGAGGCAGCGACAATGTCGTTGCTGATGTATTATCCCGTCCGGACATCAACACACATCCGATTTCGACCTGGCGAAGCTTGCAGACCTCCAATCAGGCGAAAAGTCCATTGACGACCTGCGTTCTACTATTACTCTGCAACTTCTAGATGCCCCACTTCCCGCATCACCAGGCACGATTTTGTGCGACTGGTCCACAGGCACTCCTCGACCTGTTGTTCCACTATCCTAACGCAAGACAGCGTTTGACCATTTTCATTCCCTGTCACATCCTGGCATCCGCGCTTCGCGTAAGCTAATAGCCACTCGTTTTATCTGGCCGAAGATGAACTCCGACATCGCTCTTTGGAATAAACAGTGTTTAGCCTGCCAGTAAAATAAAGTACACCGCCACACATTTTCTCCACCAAGTACGTTTGCCGTTCCAGATGTTCGATTCCACCACGTCCACTTGGATTTAGTCGGTCCGCTACCCCCTTCACGCGGGTACACGCATATTCTGACAGAGGCTGACCGTTTCACATGATGGCCGATTGCCGTTCCCATCTTGAATATCTCGACAGAAAATATCGCCATGGTTTTTCTGACGCACTGGATTTCAACTTTTGGTGTTTCAGCCACCCTTACTACGGACCGCGGGAGTGAATTCCAATCTAGCCTCTTCCGTGAGTTCTCAAACTGCTCGGGTGTGCGCACATCACAACCACGGCATATCACCCTGCCTCCAACGGCCTCGTGGAGCGTCTACACCGTCAACTCAATTCGGCACTGATGTCCCAGGCAGAATCAGCTTTTTCGAGTGACAATTTCCCTCTTGCGCTTTTGGGCATCCGATCTTCTGTCAAGGAGGAAATCCAATGCACTTCCGTCGAACCTGAGTACGGTACACCCCTCCGTCTTCCCGGCGAATTTGTGCAGACTTCCGAAACGAACACCAACATCCGAGCACCTTCGTACAGCAGTTGAAACAACGCATGGCTCAACTGCGTCCAACCACCAGTCGTCTGACATCCAAACGTGTGTTTGTGCATGAGGACCTTAAATCTGCACCATCCGTTTTCGTCTGGCATGACGCGGTTTGCAAGTCTCTTTGTTCCCCATATGATGGCCCGTATAAAGATCTTCAGCGGATGGACAAGTATTACGTCATTCAGAAGGCTGACAAAACTGACACAGTCCCCATCGACAGACTTAAGCCAGCCTATCTTGAGTGCGTCCCGCCGTCAGTTGTGCCACCGAATTCCTCTGCACCGTCCTCATCCGATCCACCCGTTTCGGTCCCCTCGACTCAACCACCACACTCGACCACCCCACCCACCCATACTGATTTTCCTTCTACTCCACCACGCACCTCATCTCATTCTGGTAGACATATCCATTTTCCTGCCAAACTCAAGGACTTTTTGGTGTAACATTTTGCATTTTTTATCGAGCGTTTTTTGTACAACAAACGGTCTGGTGGGGGAGATGTGTAGGTTTACGCACATTTTCCATTTTTCACTCTAGACTTTCTTGTACACCTGGACGTTTCTGTGCGATTATTTAAATTTAATAAAATACGCACACTTGGTTTCGAATTCTGAGAAAGCGTGACTTTTGTGTCCGTCTGCTGACAAGCCGAGGATGTAGAAGGTCGTCTGTGGCTGAAAAAGAAGGTAGGAAGATCCTATGGCGATACAGATTGGCCATGAAATGCAATTCCGGCAGTGCACGAATTGCAGCGAAGGCTGTGAGTTAAAAAGTAATGTCGGTGGCTTCTGAGCGATATCATGTTATCTAAGTCACTGGATTTCCAGTGTTAGCCATAATTATAGGTCCATGGGGTTGTTTTTTGCCCATTTTTCCTGCAGTTGATTATAAATAAGCTAAACAAACAACGAGTCATTGCAATTAATGACGGTGGAAAAGACAGGGTAAACCGAGAAAGGGCCAACAGAATAAGAGGTTCAAATAAGCAAAGTGTTCTATGCCAGTTAACGGAAAATGTAGGCTAACACAAATGCAAATTTACCTAGGGCAAGTCTTAAGAAATATTACTCCATCTTTTTAATAGAAAGGGTCCAATTTAGCCTATCTCGGACACTTTAAAAGAACTTATTTTAGTCGCACTGTTTGTGTTCACCTGTGAAAGAATTTTCGGAAAAATTAAAGATCAGCATTATCCAGACATTTTAATTGTTCCGTGAAATTACTGTTTACGATGATAATTCCAACTGGGCATTTTTAATCCACAATCATGTATCCCACCACAAAACAAGGCGAATTTTACGCCGCTATTCTGCTGATTTACAGTCAGTGTAAATTATATATTGAGTATTGACAGTGCAAAGTTTCACTGGCGAAAAGGTCATGATGGAAACCCATAGATAGAGGGCAGGTGCCATTAGTAAAAACTAATTCAAATGCACTTCTGGTCGAAGAGTAGACTAATTAAGATAAGTTTGCAAAGTAAATGGTGTCAAGAAGCTTATGGAATTTAGGAGAGGAAGTATCATGTGCCAATCAATTTCTGGCAAATCAAAATCGCCTTCGATGATCTTGACATCGAAGGAAGTTTCTGCAGTTTTTTCAAAGTGTTCACACAGTTGGCTTTCATTGTCGGAGTACCAAGGATGCTTATATACTTATCCGACTAAGGCTTTCGTATTTTGCGGAAGGATTACCGAAACGAAACATAAATTGCCAGAGAAGGAGGAAATGTTCAGGTCATAGGGCGACTGCGCAAGTGAGGCTCTGATGTAAAGAAGGCAACCGCCGCCGCGTCTTTCGACACGATCCTGGCGGTATAAACTGAGGCTGTCTGTATTGAGTGTCGAGTCTGAAATTAGAGAGTGAGCCCAAGATTCTGTAATGCACAATACATCTGGGTCAAATTCAAAGGCCATACTTCTTAGTTGTGACATCTTTTGCACGACTGGTCCTGCGTTGAGAAAGATAATACTGAACGTTGAATAGGTTTATTATAGCGCCCCTTGGGCACTGTCAGTCTCCTTTGATGTAGGCTCCGCTCATTGCTGCTTATAAAAAAGGGATAGCTGGTGGTGGAAAAATAAGCAGTTGAGATGAAGCAATATGTGGAAAACAAAGCTGATCTGGTCAAAAAATTGTGGGGTATTACCACTTACTAGAGATGGAGCACTGTGTGCAAAAACATTTCAGTATAATTCAGTATATATGAAGGATAGAGGCAGAGCCTTGGAAATCCCTATTTACAGATAGACGTTTGAAAAAACTCATGTGCATATTTACATAGCGGTTATTCCAGGCATTGATATCGTGTAAATGTTTGATCATCAAGCAAAAATTTATCGAGTCTACTTTTGAAGGTCTCAAGGTTTTCCGCTAAGACAACGGAGTTCGGCAGTTTGTTCCATCCTCTATCCAACCGGTGCGAGAATAATTTGGCCCGCAATTCGAGATTGACATATTTTGTCTTCAATATGTCTTGGTGCCCTCGGAGATTCGTCGTCCGCGCCAGTTAGAAGAAGTCGTCAAACTGAAGAGTATAGTCTAGACCTCGGACAATTCTGAAGGTCATGATCATATCCCCTCTGTATTTTCTAGAAGAGAGAGGAAATATTTTTAGCTTTTCCAACCGTCTCCCATAAGGCAAGATACTTAATCTGCCGACTAACTTGGTCGCTCTTCGTTGCATGTTCTCCAGTAGGGTGTAATCTTGCCTCGTCCAGGGACACCATGCCTGAACACAATATTCCAACATTGGTCGAAGGAGTGCCCCAAATACTCGGCCGAAAAGTTCACCATCAAAAGTGAGGAAGGATCTTCTAATCGCACCTAGGATTTCCATTGCTTTCTTTGATACCTTGGCGCGGTGAGACGATGGTGTGAGAGTTGACGTCAACCACACGCCGAGGTCTCTTAACTGGTTGACTGATTCGAGTTGGTGACCTCCTATAAAGTAGTGAGATTCAAGTCTCAACGGCCTCCTGATGCTCGATCGTAACCGAATAAGTTGGCATTTATTACGCTTGACGTTAAGACACCACTCATCACACCATTGTTGAAAGCAAGTCAGATTGTCTTGTAACTGTACAGAGTCTTCTGGCTTTCTTTCATTTGAGCAGGACCTAGGAAGGGGAATGCTATTTTGTAGGGGTTGGAAAAAAGAAAGCATGAAAATAGAATTTTGTGAATTTTGAGCATAATATAAGGGGTACTTTGGTTTAGATAACGGACTAAATGGTTTCGAGAAACAGCTTACATCAGGAAAAGACTTAATTATTTGGGGTGTCCGGCTAGCAAATGGATTAAAAAATTATCAGCAACGCCATATACTTGCCTTTTGCAGGCTCGTGCGCAAGTGGGCTTCTCAACTGAGGTGTTTACATTACGTTGAGAATTCGGGATAGGAACGGGTAAAGATCTCCCTGAACTATCATCTGGCTTATTTGACCTAACCGCAAGGTCAGACCTGAGTGGCCAGGCGCGGGAACGGAATGTATTTGATCTAGGTTTATTAACTAATTCATTATTCTGAGTGCTGGAGGTCGGTTGTGCTTCTAGGATCGGCTCATCTTTTCTGTTAAGATCGAGCTCGTAAGTAAATTTGGGAGCCGCATTTGAGCGATCCTTGCTTCTTGGAGGCATTTTAAAGAGGCTAGTTTCAACTGACTCTGTGATAGTTTTATCAACTGGAGAGCTAGATGGAACTGGACCTCTGCAGAAAAAGGAAGATTTCGCAAATGGTAGTTGAGAAGAATTCTGGGGTAGCTTTACGTTTGTTAATGGAGCGGAAACTCTTCGTTGCAGTGGTGTCTGATCTCGCCTAGAATAAAAGTTTATTTCCCTGAGATATGGAGCCGAGCGCACCAAATGGGAAAAAATAAAGTCCACTTCTATCGACGAAAATAGTTTGACACGAATTGGTGGATTTTTGCTCCTAGATGAAAGTCTTTTAGCTTCAGCGGCCCTAAAGTTGAAGCCGCATGAATAAAGAAAGTGAAGTGCGACATCGATTGGCTGTCAGTTCTTAGGAACGTTTTTTTTAAATTAAGTCGAAACTTCGTTCGTGCTCGTCTTTGGTCTTAATAGCAACCAGGTCAATGATAGGCATGAGTTTCTCGCATTGCTGAGACGTAAGTGCTGACAACCTTTCATCTAGAAGGGCACCAGGAACAAAAAAATGATCTGTAACGAGACATAAAATTGCTAAAATTACCGGCCGCTCCTAGATTTATTTTTTCATATTGACAATGGGCTTCAAATTGGAAGCTTGGAGTTTAGTTTTCTTCAGATTCCGACGAAGGGTTGCCTGAGGCTTCATGTCGAAAAAGCAAAACAAGACCTTAATCCAAATTTTTAGTGATGACATAAAAATCTGGAAGGTCATCCACAATGTTGCCGACGAGACCAACTTCCAAGAAAATCATTGTCGACTGGACGAGTGCTCCCGCAGATGGCTCTTGTCCTTCAGTTTGAACGAATGCATCATACTACGCCTCGGGAGTCAGACCCCTAGTACGTGGCAATACCATCTAAACGGAATGCAAATCCGATAATTAACAACGCAGAAAGATCTCGGAGTCTGGGTTGCAGAAAGTCTAAAGCCCTCTACACAATGTTGGAAGGAGGTTAAGGCCGCAACCTCAATGCTATACGCCATCAAGCGAACATTCACAGCTTTTGATGAAGAATGCTTCTTCAAAGGCTTCGACACATTTGTCAGGCCGCATTTCGAATATACAATTCAGGCCTAAAGACCGTGGACGCAGAAGGATTGCAATTTATTCGAGAGGATGCAGAGGCGAGCAGCGAAATTAATAAGAGTTCAAGATGCACTGCCGTACGAGATCCGCCTAAACAACCTTAATGTCTATCCGCTGAGTTATAGGCTGTTGCGCGGAAACTTGATACAAACTTTCAATACCGTACGTGGCTTGGACTGCGCCGTCAGGTTAGACGATTTTCTCCAACTCGCCCCATAACTAACCTCCGGGGACATCTCTTCAATTTACGTGTGCCCCAAGGTAGATTGACTGTGAGAAAGTATTTTTTCTACAAAAGTGTCGTAGAATCGTGGAATAACCTGCCCGAGACGAATGCTATGTCTTAATCTGTGGAGACGTTCAAATGTCGGCTTGACAGGCATATGCTGCAACAACAGGCCCACTGTGTGACTTTGTAACCACATAACCAGCGACTCATGTGAATTGATGTCTGCATTCACTTTATGCCGCAATTGCTTCATATTTTACTTATTTTCTCGATTTTTATGTACAATTAGGGAGTTCTGAAGCGTAAGCATATTATCCTCAAGTACATTGACTCACTGATCCTTACGGAAGACCTACCTCTTGTAATTGGATCTGCCTGACAGAGCGTGGATGCTGAGGATTCTAGTTCGTTCTAGGACTTCCCTGTTTGAAATTCTGCGCTGTCACACCAACTTTGGTATTCTCCGTAGGCAGCTTGGTTGAAAATGGCTAAGATTCGTCACTTGATTCTTGCGCACCATCTACGTTTCTGTCCAGTGCGGTAGGCTCCTCAAGATGACGGCTCAATACGTCTTCGGTTCCATGTTGAGTTAGAGTTCACAGCAATTTCAACTTGAGCCCTGTCGTTTGCCAAGTGCCTGGCTGGTTTTGGAAATCCTGTAAGAGATTTCACCATCGATTTTGACATGCCTTGAAATTCTACCTCTAGTATATGCGAGTTTGTTCACCAATGTAAGTTGTGCTTCACTGAGGTTGATATGGACTTCATTGTAGTTCTCGTTTGGCACGGCTGGCGCATGACCACCGTCTTCTCCGTGTTAATGCTCAGTATGAAGGTGGAGCGATTGGATTCGAAGAGCCCCACAGTACACCGCGTGTCCCCTTCGACTGTAATGTTAAGCACACAAATATCAGCGAAAAGTAGGTCGCGATACCGCCTTGAATACCTCGAAAATATTTCAGGCGACGGATGTAGGGCAATTATTCGTCGGTTCGGTAGTTGATATCGGTCCCTAGGCACTTCTCATGGTAGGTGTCCATAAACATAGCGGAGAACATGGCAGTGAATAGAATGGGAGCGAGTATACTGCCTTGCCTCCCCCCACTGATCCTCGAGACTGACTTAGGCATTTGAGCAAAGCAAAGGCGATGAAGCATGTGGGATTTATTGACGTCATAAAACTTCATGATCTCTTATTCAACTGCACACAGTCCTTTCGTATTTACAGGATAAGGTAAGCTGCAAGATTGGACGGCCGTACACCGCTTCTAAATTGCTGTTCATAAGCACTACAAAGGTTATTTGAATTAAACCGACCAAAGACCTTCTGCCGATGCATGCCACATTAAACTGTATTTGTGAGTTCACATGTAGTTGCGGATGCAAATAATGCCAGTTTACAGGCATTGTCCCGGAAGGTTAAAAACAAACATGGCCAGCAAGGAAAAAACTCCTGACACAAAAAATATAAAAATAAAAGTGATGGCGGTTTTGTATAATTTGGAGGGTTCAGGAGAAAAGGAACTGCTGCCCATGAAATGATGACAGACAATAAAGAAAGGGGTAGCACTGCCTCGGATATTTTCAGTCGCCCTTTCTTTTCATGAAGTGGGGACTGAACCAAACAGAAGAACTGAAGAGCAGCTGTCGCTGTTGGCTAAAGAAATTGTCCCTGACAAGACCGGCCATGGGGATCGGAGACCACGAACAACATCGCTACGGCATATTCGATCGATGAATTCAGCATCCAAAAGCTGTGGGAGTTTTTCTAGATGCAAAAAGCGAGTAATAGTTCTCTTAAATAAAGGATAATTTTGCATAGTTTTCACATCCCTGGGTAATTTATTCCAAATAGCAATTGTTTTCACAAAAAAGATCCTACGATACTTAACGGTACGTGTCGGAGGAAGAAATAAAAAGACCCCACTGTGACTGTTACGTAGAGGATGGACAAGATGTCTTAAAGTAGTGAGCGGACCAAAGATGCAATTATATAAAAGCATAATTAGCAGAAATAGTCCCTGTTTTAGTCTACGAAACCATAAAGGATCAAGGCCTGTAAGGCGGCGACGTTCTTGGTAAGGCAAATGTCGGTGTTCCGGGGTTAAAACTATCTTGGTAAAAAAGTATTAAACAGATTATATTTTATTCCGCTCAGCAGCACGCATAAGACTAAATAAAAACGAACAGTATTCCAGGTCAGGCCGAACGTACATGTTAAAAAGGCGCATTCTAATCTCGCTAGTTTTAAAGTTTCGGAGGATAAACCCGGTCGTTCTACGTGCTTTGGAGATTATCACGATACAGTATTCCGAAAGATTAAGACTCTTTGAGTATGATACACCGCGATCCTTATCAACCCCAGACACATTTATGCCGTGACCGTCAATATTTAGTTGAGGTTGGTGGTCGTCACCGACCACCATGACTAGGCATCAATGTTAAGAGAGGGAAAGGTTCCATGTGCGGCACCAATGGTTAAAGACCTGTAGGTCGTTCTCTAGGAGCTCGAGCACGATGTCACGATCTGCCGACTTATACCTGTATGTAACTTTCAGATCATCGACATACATGAAGGGCTTACCATTCCGAAATAAATCTCATACATTATTAACAAAAAGGTATAATAATGTCGGGCCAAGAACACTACCCTGAATGACTACTTTCTGGGCGGTGCAGCCCTACAAGAGGTCGAAGCCCAAAGAGCCCTGGGTGTGCTGACGTCGAGTTCCCTAAAACCCTCCGCTCAATGTTCTACAGTGGCAAAAAGCGAAATGTCCGTACTAAACGCCATCAAGCGTGCGCTTATGGATTTTGACGAAGATGCTTTCTCAAAAACGTTTTCTACATACCCCATATTTTCACGTTGTAAATAGGGTACTCAAAAGCTTACGCCTATTTCCCTCGATAAACCGAACTAAAGTGAACTCCTCACATGCCAGTGGCTGTTAATGGCAGGAAATAAGGTACTCAGGATTTCAATCGCGAAGCACATTTTGGACACGGGCCATACGGTGGATCCAATGACAGCATTTAAGGTCTTACTTGGGACGACGATTGGATGTATCCTGCTCTTTATAATAGAAATAATATTTATTAAAGACCCGTCGTAGTCCCACCAAAGCAAGTAAAAATAAATTTACATGTGAACTTTAGACGAGGTAGGCAAAATCTGTACAAAATGTAATTAATAGTTTCTGAATTAATATTCCGTTAAGAAAAATGATTAGCGAGAGGGGAAAAAATACTCCAGTTAAAAAATTTTAAAATGGTTGGATTACTTTTACCGAGGCCGTCGTAATACGGAGGAGATATTTGGAACTCTGTAGGCAAGAGTATCACGTGATCAACCCCGTACTGCCGTGGTAATTAAATTAAATTTAAATTTAATTTATTAAATGCCAGTTTACAGGCATTGTCAAGGGAAGCGATTAAACACCATTCCGACCAGCAGTGAAAAAAAAAACAAAAAAACAACGGTGATGACCATAATCCCATCCCCACACCCGTTCCCTGATTCCCCTCCCTCCTCGTGACTGACTGCCGTTCTGCGTGTTGAATTTTCACCACGCCTGATATGTTTTCACCGTAATGTAAACTTACTTGCTTCGATAACTTCCCTCCCCCCACCACCTCGCCATGCTCACTATAATAATTGTATTCAATGGCATTTTAAGGCACCGTCAAAAAACGATAATGCACGAATCGGGCAAAGATTGAAATAAACCCTTATGAATAAATAGAGGGATGATGTTTTTGTAGCCTAGACGGTTCAGGAGAAAAATAAATTGCTGTCCGTGAAAAAGCGTCGTTCCCGAAATGTGAGGGTATTATTACACCGGATATCTTCAATTTTCATTCCTTCACATTTAATTTCGGCTGGACCAAACAGAGGCATTGAAAACTATTGCTCATTGGCGGCGGAAGACATTGTCGGTGTTGAGACCGGCCAGGGGGATCAGAGACCACGAACCCCATCACTACGGTAGATTACATCGGTTGATTCAGCATCCACAATATGTAGGGCATTTCGTGTGTGAAAAAAACGAAAAATGGTTCTCTTAAGCAAAGACTAATTTTGCCGACTTTTCACATTCCTGGGTAATTTGTTCAAAATTGGCAGAGAAGTTAAGTTGTACAAGGGAAAGTCAAGACGGGCACAGGAAATACACAAAAAATAGCGTCTGACGGCGTGTCCCAGTAACGTCTCTTATTAATGAAAGTAACTTTCTTTTTAAGCGTTCAGAGGGCACTATCAAAAATAGAAGAGGCACTATGGAATCCACGGCAGCATTTTTATGTGGGCAAAAGATCTCTCATCTTTCAGACTAGAAGGAGTAATTGTTGACATTACAACACCGCAACCGGGACCAGAAGGCGGCGTCTCTCGGAGTTTGGTGCCAGATGCTGTGCTCATCCTCGCCTACAAGGAAGACTTCCCGGGAGTTCTGATTGGGAGGTTGTCATGATTGCTGATCATTTGAAAATCCGAAGGACACCCAGCGTCATTGCGCATGGTTTTACCACTTGCATTAGTGATCAGTTTGCAGCGACACTGCATGCTGCTTCTTAAAAGAAAGAAGATAACGATTAAAATCGATCTTCATGTTCAAGTGCCGGGATTATTTTTCCCTATAAAATATAGGTTTAATACTACAGCCTGAAGCAAATCGAAGTAAACGGTTCCACTAGACCTCCAAAATTGCATCGAGAAACGCCATAATTACTAAGAGAGACGACGGCGAATGTCCTACTCAGTTGATGGACCGCTGTTACTCGCTTATTTGATTTGTGTTTTTACCTAATTTTTGAGCTGATGCTTGAATGTTTCTTTATTTCCCGACGTACTACCGCTTTCCATAATTCACAAAATGTCCGAATGTAATCCTATACTTGATAGACTCCTTTTAGGCCATTCATACTTAGCCCGCCTTTCGCCTTTGCAAATATGAGCAGCTGGAAGTTTACAATCTTATGTACACCTCAACAGGTTGTCATGACAATTGGCCAATATTCAAAATGCCATATCCAAGGTCGATGTTGGCGATGCTCGTGCTTTAACTTGGTGTCACATCCGAGTCAAATCGCTTTAAACTATACGTTCTTCAACAGTAACAATATTCGCGTCCCCCAACAACAGAACTCAAATAGGGGTCCGAATTTTTAATGACGACTGAAGGTACTTAAGAATTTTGAATAAACATTGCGCTACGTCAGTGGTTTACGGCACATAGTTATGCTACGCTGTCTTTGTATGTGTTCCATCAGATTAGATTAATGAAGGTTGTGAGTTCATTGAGAAATGTATAAGAATGTCCGGAATTATGCGTGTTCTTGGCCAGACGAGAAGAACAAACCCAACTCGACACCAGAAATATCGAGATAGATGACGCTATTTGACACATGTCGAACAACACGAATGTTGCGAAAAAGGCCAGTACACAGCCTATCTATCTCAGAGCAAAGACGTTGATTACTTTGCGTTGTCTGTTGATTGCAGATTTTCGGTTGGGCGAATATAGTTTTTGGTGGTCTAGACCAACAATCATCCAGCCAGGATCTATGCACGAACTTTGCCCGATCGCCTGTGAATGCAACCAACCGATCGGGTCCCAATTTTTTTAATATGAAAAAGGCGTTTTAGAACCATGTTATACTGAAGTTAAGTTAGTTATTGCGCTCGAATCGAAGACCTTGAAAATTGTAGACGTTCACATACCTCGAAGGATTGGGATATATTTTTGTGCAGGTTTGTAGATTTTCAGACACGTATAGCAGAACTAGGACACGATTTGGATGTTCCAGTTCCTTAGCGATTTCCCCTTTATCCCCTACTGACACGACTGGAAAAGCCCTACTGAATGCTAGATGAGGGCTCTCCGAATGAGATTGTCATGGCCTCTGACATTTTTATAAGAAGCCATTCGACTGTTAACTTATGTGATCTCAGGACCTGCTTATTTGGCCGCTAGCCTTCGATGAAGATCGTTCTATTGTCCGTCCTACTGTGGAGACGCGAGCAAGCTCGAGTCTAGGTCCTCAGGAAATTCTGCTATCAGAATTTTTGTTTTGGGCTTTTCAAGTCACTTTTAGGTCCGGTGCTTTCTGCCTAGGATTAGAATGTACACACTCCTAGTCTTGCCTAAATTTTCCAGAGACATTTCATAAGTTTGGCTTTTCTATGTACCTAGACTATAATTTAAAGTAATATGTCTGATTACACGTTAAACTCGTGTTTGGACACCCTTCAAAGTAGTAACCGAAGTTTTGGGAGCCTGCTCCTTGCATCAAAATATATTGAAAAATGCAGGTAGATGAGAAACGTGACAGGCATTAAGTAAGCCTGTTCCATTACATAATTGTATGAATAAGACCCGTTTACGGTGAGCGACGCATCAGATTTACATATATCAAGTATCATTCCCAAGTCCGCTTTTCAAACCACATCCGTGTTTGCATTCCACTAAAAAACGCGTTCTTTTGGTTGATTTAGCGTGCAGTCAGTTAGAAAAACATTGTGAACAAAACACTTGTGACTGGTTTTCTGGGTACTGTGAAATATTTCTTATTTACAATTAAAGGTACCATTTTAGTGGCATGTACTAAAATTTCAACTTTTACTAAAACTAAATATTTATCGTTAGTAAACACATATGCCAAAAAGTTTGTAAATAAAATACATATTCATCAAAACCTGTCACATGTGAAATTTCACATCATATTATTTTACCAAGTAGTCTTGTATTGGGCATGTGTTTCCTACGAGGACAATTGGTGCCAAAATGGCTGCTTCTTGCTTGTTAGAAGTTATTTTAATCTAACCATGCTCGGCGCAAATCAGGCAAACCCTAATTCGTTGATTATAATATAACAGTTAGTGGTTGTTCATCAATGTGCGACCGTCTGGTAGGGTTGGTCATCGGTTCGTGAGTTATCTGTTGGAGAGTTTGGCTAAATTGCCATGTTACCAACCAGCACTTCTGTCTGACTGGCTGATAACAGCGAATAAGCCAGGAGAAAACATTTCAGTCTTCGCAGTCGGTGTCGGCATTTAGTTTTGTAAAATATGGATGTTTTGCTTTGAAAACTTGCTTAAACCTTATCTAAATCAAATAGGTGGAATGCATGCTTTGTTATTAAAAGCATTTTCTACCAGTAGCCATATTAAAACCGCATAAAATCCTCTTAGAAAAATTTTTACAACCCATATTGATGTGTCACTTCATGAGCAAAAGTATATCTGTTTTTGACACGCCGTCTGTTTTTAGATTTTGTAAAAAGTCGCTACAATTGTTCGCAATGTTCCTTTGTGGTTAAAGCCTATGACATATCATCCTAGGAGTGAAATAGGTTTTTAGTGTGAAGGAAAGTCGACCAGATTTCGATTGATGCATAATAAGTGGAAGCAGGATACATCGGTGTGACTCGAAGCATTCACGCTTAGCTCCATGCTGTTTGTAGATATAAACCCTCATTTCTTCTAAAAGAATGTCTTCAGCTTTTGTTCCAGATGCGAGCTTGTCATTTTTTGAATGCAAAGCTATCAGAAAGAGGACCTACGGACAGAGCCGGCGGGTAGTTGTGATTGGAAGTCGGCCACTGATGAAATATAATAGCTAATCTTAAGCCTAAGTAGTGTCGTTAAAGGATCCCTATCCAACTTTTACTGCGCATGCAATCAGCTCTTTATCAAGTCCGCTTATAGTTCTGGGCGGGCATGAACCATAGGGTAGTCCGAACTTTTTCCACTGAAGATGATATGCAAGTCGGAAATTATCATCCCATTCGGTCATGCCAATTCCCGTTGTCGAGAGTGAGTTCCACAATGCGATCGACGCGCGCCCCTCTACCATTGTTAGCCTATTCGATCACAACCGACGGGCCATCAAGCACGTGGCTCAATGGTTAGGTCGTTGAACTTCTAACTAACAGGTCGCTAGTTTAGGCCTCAGGGCTGCATACCGTAAGATTGGATATGGTTGGTTGGTGACGGTTAACGCGCCGGAAATGGTCATTCTAGTCTCCCCTGTCTTCGACGGTGATGCTATTCTGTCTATGTACATATTTTTCTCTCCTCCTCCGTATTTGCCTTTTTTATTTGGTTTCCTTACTTGCTTCTTTCTCTTCCCTCCTTTAAGGAGAGACTCAGGCGGCGAGGACCCCCTCGGCCGTCTCTGGAGAGCAGGGGGATGAGCCTCGTAGGGATGACATTGTGTTGACTCAGTACGACGAGTATCTGGGCATTGTGCAGGGCGTTGATGACGACTTCAAGGATGCTACCAAGTGTGACTCTTTCAAGAGCGTTCCCGTGGTGGAGTTCGTTAGTCCTCTGCCCACGGTAGTGGAGATGATTCAGAATCGAATCTTCCTCTCGGGCTTCACCAAAGATAACTGGACTGACGCCCACACGGAATTTATCACCAACGAGTTCATCACAGGCAATGCGGACATCATCTTCTTCCAAATGCGCCCCAACACCGGCCTGCGGCTTGATGTCGGATTTCCATCGCATTTCTCCTATGACCTGAACTACTTCATGCGTACTAATGAGGCCGCAGGCAAGGAGTTAACTCCCGAGAACTTCCAGACCTACGTGCAATACGGCAGTATAATTGGCCAGGGCATAGAAAGCCTTATGCGTGTGATGAGCACAGTCTACGCCCCCGCCTTCTTCGCTAATAAGGACTGGCCTGACAGCATCAAGAATGACTTCGCCCTCCAGTTGCATCGATTTATGTCTGCCCTCACAGACACTCGTTGGAAGTTGAAGCTCAAAACCGTGCTCTACATACCCACTGAAGGCATGGATCAAACCGTAGAGGAGGTTTCCAAGGACAAGGACCTGGTTACCCGGTTGGAACTGATTGTCATTCACTGGACCCGTCAAATAAAGGAGGTTCTCACTTCCCAGAACATGATGGATGACATGGAGGGTGTCGGACCTCTGGAAGAGATCGACTTTTGGAAGAATCGTTGTGATGATCTGATGGGTATCAGTAAGCAGCTGGATAATGAACATATCATCCACGTGAGCAAAGTGCTTACGCTAGCAAAGTCCTCCTACATCAATGCCTTCATCCGGCTTGCTGAGGAGATTAAAAACACCTCCAACGAGGCCATGAGTAATCTGAAGTTCTTGAACACGCTAAAAGAGATGTGCACCACACTCTCCGACCTGCCGCCGGCGGAAATTCCACCCCTGTTGCCCCGCATCATCAACCAAATCCGCATGATTTGGGTTAACTCAGATAACTACAACACCAAGGAGGCCATTACAGGGCTCTTTCGAAAGGTCTCCAACGAAATCATTACTCGCTGCTGCAGTGTCATCAAGTTGGAGGACATCTTCCAGGGCCGAGTGAGATCGGCCTCGCTGAAATTGCAGGACTGTATCAACTGCTGTGAAAATTACAAGGAGATCTATGAGCACATTGCTGAGGTGCATAGAAAGTTCTCCACCTTTCCTTGGGACGCTACAGCCAACAGCATTTTCGCCCAGGTTGACGCCTTTATTCAGCGCTGCAAGGACCTGATGGAGGTGGGTATTATGGCTTGTCACATATTTCCTACTGAACCAGCGGGTTAGTAGTGCCCAATTATATTTTAAAAATCTAGGCTCCATCATTATTATCATCGTCGTCGTCGTTGCCAGTACCATTATAATGATCGTAAAATAACTGTGGCCTCGCTTATTTTACGTTTAAAACGTTACTCAAGTCATTTAAGTACGATTTATTGACATTCCGCACTGCAGCAGCTACAGCGAAAAGTTGGCCTAACGTCCGGTCGTAAGAATTTAGGCCGCTATTAGTTCACCCACCCAGCTTAGCGCAGGTTTTCTAGAGTGTGCGAACTTACGGGAGCACGAAGATGATTCGCATAAACGAGTGTGCAACTTCACTTGGATTCGAATGCGAGTCAGCGTTGTGACCGACCGGTTAGGAGGTTTGGACCGCGCCGACAGATCCGTCGGGTTTATTGAAAAAAAACACGGTTAACTCCTTTCTAGCACCTTAGTGAAGAGTATGGGATGAGGGGACCTCTGACGTTTCGACACGGTAGTAGAACAGACTAGGATTTACAACTGGGCCATGTCGCAATGCCTTTTTATTGGTAACTGCCGTATACACTAACAAGTGACCGGTTGTAAGAAAGCCTCCATTGTTGTGGTAAATGGGCGCTCATCGATCTGGTTACGGAGCGTTCTAGTAACGTGCCTCAAGACTCAAAACTAGAGCCCTCGCAGGCAGTCACACAACGACTAGTAGTATAGGTAGACAAGTTAGTATCGACAAAGACAAGAGAGACCAGAATGGTCGCTTCTGGCCTATTAGCTGTCGTCAGCCAGCCGCACCTAACCCCGAGTGCAGATCACCTGAGATTCGAACCCGAGATCTTTGATCATTGAGTGTGACACTCCATCACTGGGTCACCGGCCCGTTGTTTTATCGGCGGTGATCGGGAATAGTAATTACGGTAGTTGGACGCTCATTGACCGGATTACAAAAGTGTTTGCCTTCAGACATGTATACCATATACCATATACATATATATATACCATTATATGTATGCCTGCGTCGGTGAGAGATTTACATTACTAGAACTACGTCGGCAAAAACAGGGAAATTGGCGAGTGTCTCTGATCTCCAAGATTTTTCAGTCGAGCACACCTGAAAATAAATTAAAAGGAACTCGGATTTTTAATTATAGTTGACGTTTTAGAGGTCTGCGGAAGCCCATGCTATAAAAAAAGTGATCTGCTGTGTTGCTTTTCATAATTACATGCCTTAGATAAGGTCTATCACAATACCCTCCACTTTAGATATGTGAATGTCAAGCTCACTTTGGACGCTACGACGAGGGCAAGAAGGCTGAGATGCCGATATTCCAGGGTGCTCGAGGCCCCGAAGTCGAGCTGCTTCTGAATCAAATTGAAAACATGTTTGCCAAATTGATGGCAAACTTGAGCGAAAAGCGTTCTCTCATCCTCAACGTGAAGGCCACATCCTGGCATGATGAGTACAACCGTTTCCGCAGTGGCGTGAAGGACCTAGAAATCATGATGCAGAATGGCATCAACCTGGCCTTTGAGACCGTAACTACAATCCAGCAGGGCGTGGAGGTGCTCGACATCTTCGCCCACCTTCAGAAGCGTGAGGTGAGATGTGCTCACCTTGTTTTCCCACAAGCCCTCACAAGGTGCAAACTGAACTTCTCACGCTTGTTACTTGCCTTGCTCCTAGGCCATACGAAGGACACTTGATGCGAATACCCACGCAGTGATCCAACTCTTCCTCGATGGAATTCAAAAGATCAAACACGAAATGTCGGTGCGACCATATACCGGCATGCCACTGCCTCGTGAACCTACGTACGGTATTCAGGGCATCCTTTGGCGTTTTCTTCGCCGAAGGTTGGAGAAGAGCATGCAGGTACTGTCTTCTTAATCGTGCCATTCTAGTAGCTCTTTCTCTACTTTGTGGGGGGATGGGGTACAGAAACACGACTTCTGACTTGGAGGTCTGTTGAAAAAGAGAAAAAACGCAAAGCACTGCTTTGCGTTCGCCAACGTCCTCGGAGAACGTTATGGCAGATCGTCCGTCGATTTCGACGATTTCCACCGTGTGCTCCACAGCAGGGTGAGAGCAGAGACGGTGACTAGCGCGTGAATTAGTGTATGGTTATAGTAGACTTGCACCGCATCTCCTGCACTCTCTCCTCCCCCTGAGCCCGAAGTCAATACATAATCAAGATTGGAAACCGGAGAGGGTGCAGATGGCTGACGCTGCCGGAGCCATTCTGGGCATGTCACCACACCCGACTCGGATCCCACGAAGTGGGAAATGGGCAGCCTTATACCAATCGCAGTACGGGATGTGGAGATGGTATGGTCGACAAGACAGATGTTCCCAAATCAGAAGCCAGGGAAGACGGATTGGATTGGACAACTTTTACTACTGAGGGAGTGCGTACCCAGAGGCTTTGCAAGCAGCCACCGCGAACGGTCTTTCCAGGCAGGTTGTGCCTGCGTCCGCGTTGAGGTACCTAGACCCCAGCGCGTGTGTGCACCTTTCGCCTTGCCAGCCAATCAGAGAAAGGACAGCGTTGATTGGCCTCGAGCACTCGCGAGTTCAGTGACAAACCTCTCGCGTCCCAGCAAAGAATCTACAGGGAGTGTGGGACGGACATATCAGTGTGACAAAGCAGACGGGAGCAAGGAGGCGAGGACTGTCACAGTACCCCCGGCTAGACCGTAGACGGCGTGTAACGACGCCGAAGAAATTTTCCATATCTAAAAAACATGAGTAATGAACCAGTCAGGAAAATGAACATGGCGTCTACTACGGGTTACATCATATACAGGGGACACAGGTGAACTGTGCGTATGGCTTGTTCACGAGCAACAGAGGCGGACGATGATGCAGGTTGCTGGCACGGTCGGAGCCACTCCTAGGTGTGGCACCACACCTGGCTCGAATCCCACGGAGTGGGACAGTCTTATACCAACCCCAGTACGAGACAGGACCATTCTAATCTCCTTTGACCGCCTGCTCTCCTACTAGGGCCTTAACTCTAAGGCAAGGCAGAACTAACACGTCGATGAAGGTGACCGTTATACGACTTTTAGCCTTTTACTAGGAGCCGTTAGTAACTGTTCGACGTTGACGACGGGCGGTCACTTACGCATGAGGCAAACTTTCGCAGCATCTACAATACTCGCTCCTCCCTCACTCATCTTGCTCCGATGGCAAGACGACGTAAAAACGACCGAATGTGGGCACGGGTAACAGCTAAACAGTCCGTCTACGCGTACCAAACACGACCTGGCCCCACAGCATGCGCCAGGCTTCTGGCAGGACGACTCGGATCTTACATGCGTGGGAAAGCTATTAAGGCCACTTTGCGAAGGAGCCATTTCAACTGACTCTCAATCACCCAAAGTACGCTCATTAGGACCCAACAGTTAGGAGTTTATTTACTATCTTTGTGACTTACCCATTTCATGTTTTAGCACCTAGATCAAGCCTTCTTCCTACCTACGGCGGCCGCGGCGCTAGAAGAACACCGTAACTCGTACACGCAATTGTGCCTCGGGCTGGAGGAACTAACTCGAAAGGTCTTCAATGATTTCCAACAGACTGTTGAATCGGTAGGTTCGAAGCCGTGTTCGAATTTATAAAAGTGGTCCGTCAGATGTGGTTACATAGCCCTGCCTAAAGTTAACAAACCCCAGCCACCTGTAATACGGGACCGGTGGTAATAGGGGTTCTTGCAGGTGGGGCTGGGGAACGCACAGGCGACTAGGTCAAGTAGCTGTATGCAAAAGAAAAGCTATTGGAAATACGTGGCTGTAATTTGAGTGGTTGAGAAATAGTTGGCCTTACCCCTAACCCTAACCCCTAAGCGTAGCCCTAGCCCCTAACCCTCATCTCTAATCCTAACCTCCAACCCCAACAGTATTGTGTCCATCAGGTGGGGCTACATAACCACATCTTACCAAGTGGTCTACCGGAAGAGGCCGCACTACATGGCTTTTTGCATCTAAAACCTGCCTTGATTTACTCCACCTTCTAGGACCCGCTGAAATGTCTGGAGGTCCCAATTCTCATTCGCAATTCCCTGCAGCCGAGCAAAATTGAACAGACCTTCCACGCCTCTGTGCTGAAGCTGATCAACGAGCTGGACTACTGGGTCCGTCTAGGTGTGGAAACTCCACATTACGCAGCCGAGGCCCAGCGGCGCAAGCCGGAACTGCGTGCCCTGAACGAGATGGTCCTTGTGTTAGTGCGCGAGTACAACCGCATTATGAATGCCCTGAATCCCGAGGAGAAGGCTCTCTTCCAGGAGCGCATAAAGATGCTTGACAAGAAGATTGCTCCCGGTTTCACTAAGATCCAGTGGCCGGTGAAGTCTATGGTGGAACACTTTATCAACGACTGTCGACTTCATGCTTGCCGACTGCAGAGCAAGGTGGATGAGTATAAGGCCGCGAATGCAAACATAAAGGGCAATTGTGAACTGATTGCCAGGACCCTGTTAATTAAGTTGGAGCCCGGCAGAGTGTATGAGAATAATGATTTTGACGAACAGCAGGTAATTCTTTGAGTATTTTACGAGGACAGAGCTGCCACTGCTTAGGGTTTTACTGACACTCGCTCATTTGTCTAAAATCAACCAAGTTTCTTTAACCGTATGCACCTTAGGACTACTTACTATCGTCACTGACGCAGGTTACCCCAAATGATTAAATATGAACTTTTTTAACCATCTGAAGGCTTTGTTTGCGTTTCACAGACTCGCCCTGTGCTCTACAACCCCTTCATTATATCCCTTAAAAGGTCCGATCATATTTCATAGCCGTACCTGTAGTGGACAAGCCCCGACCGAACCCCTAACCTTAACCCCAACTCCTAACCTTAACCCCTAACCCTAACCCCAAACCTTTACCTTAACCCCTAACCCATAGCCCTGAACCCTAACCTCAACTCCTAATCCCAGACCCTAACCTTAACCCCTCACCCTGACCCCTAACCCCAACATCTAACCCTAACCCCTAGCCTCTAAACATAACCCCCAGCAGGTACGACTACGAAATAAGATGTTGCCCCTCGAAATTCTAAATAACTTTTTTAAAAGGTCTCTTTTTATCAGACTAGTAGCTTCTGCAACTGCGATACTTAATGACAGCATTTAGTATACAAATATGCTGATAACAAGTTGACACCAACCAAAAAGCACACACCGTAATCTGCATAAATATGTTGGTGGTTAGAGAACCGTCTGACCGCGGAACAGGGTGAAATCGTGGAGCTATCCACTAATCGTTGGCTGTCCATGTTTCGCAGCTCTTTGAAGTAGTTTATATTGCAGTTTTAATCATTTGCAGTGCACGTTAGGCATTCAACTGCCTCCTCTCACTGCGAACCAGTCCAAACCCCGGAGGGAACTACTGACTAGTCGAGCAACTACTGGAATGATCTATTGGGTTTTAAGCTCTGATCTCACTGTATATTTTCTGAAATTGTAGGTGAGTCATCGTCGAACAGCAGCAACCAGACTGATGGAGTATCACAAAGAAATCGTACAGCGAATGCGGGAGGTTAAAGAGACCTTTGTGTCCGAGAGTCCAGAAATCCAGGCACATTGGACTAAGTGAGTTCACCTTGTGTACTTATCTTTACACTTTCCCCTGTCACACAATATTTGGGAGCCCTGGGGATGCTGAAGCGACTTTAGATGTAGTCGTTTCGCCGGTGGCCACTGCTAGTAAATCGGCCGCTCCTAGAATATGAATGCAGCCAGCAGAATTCTAAGCCACGATTCATTGACAGATTCTCTGGTCATAAGAACTACTAAATTTTAGCTCAAATCCGAGGTTTTTCGACCTGAGGTGACTGGTGTCTGGCCGTCGAAGGCGAGTGAGCTAAACGCACTTATCCCAGTCATCGGTAAAATTGTGCCTACTTATTTTCATTTAGTAATGCAAATTTATGCACTAGAAATTTCCCATCGTTGTCGGTGTGAGTGCCTGTTTTTGTGGGAAACAAATTCACATAATTTACTCTAGCCTGACTCCCAGCCTAGGGGTGCTTCCCGTTTACCTCATCAGTCAGTCTCAGTCAAATGTTAGGGGTTTATGTCCTCTTCAGTCGAAATGGAATAGCCAAATTGCTGATTTCCCTGTATGCCACTAACGCCGCCGTTTCTGCCCGCAAGATACACCGAGAAGATGGATCGCTACTGCGAGGAAGCTTTCCGGTTGAACGTAAAGTTCTCGCTTGGTGAACTCCAACGGGCTATAAATGGAGACGGTCGCAACGAACCGAATCCTCTCTTCAAGATACTCCTCACGCTGGACAACGACAAACTCGTCTTTCTACCCACCATGCCAGCCCTCACGTCTGTGGTCATATCTCTTAATGGAAAAATCATCAATGTTTTTTCTGAGGTGCCACGTCTGCCAGCCATCCTTGCGCGTCCTATCACAGTGAAACCGGTATGCATGCCATGCTATTTGCACTTAATAATGCCAGAATTTGATTTTATCTGACATCCTGGTAGTAAGTGAACCCAACCAGGTGTGCAATAAAACTGCTTCATGTTGTGCAAGTTTGTGAAATAAGTTGAACTTAAGTTGAAATACTCGTCATTTTCATAAGGCGACTCGTTGTTCCTCGAATTCGGGGACGGATTGAGTAAACATTTGGCTAGTCGCCGCATTTTTGACGCAGTAGTGGGCATTCACGTAGTCTGGAGCTTTTAAAGTGTACTAAAACTGTGAAAAACGATAAACCAACTTGACAAGGATATCCGTAAGGGTGGCTTTTTTCAAATGTCCTCTTGCCTTCTCGTGCCTAAATAAAAAGACCAACCACTTGCTGCTGCGGTCCAACGGCCGACGTTCATTCGCGAGAACGCACCCATTTTTCGTGACTGATTCATGCCACGTGCGAAGCTTATCATCTATCTTTCCAACATCTAAACACCGTTCGATCCGCTATCCATCCTTTAAGTGTCGCGGAATAGTAACTTATATATATATATAGTAGCCTTCTTCCTGCAGGTATTCGCTTCAGTCGTTAAAGAGCCAAACACTTGATTTCCCTTCAATGTAATAGCTAGAACACTCGTTGAGAGGCACATTTCGGTGTCTCGCTGAAACGCTCCTCTCGATCTTGAACGTCCCCATCTACAAGAGCCTGTCCTCAAAATCGTTCCAAAAACTGATATTCTTAATTGCGCGAGGCCTCTGGCATCTTAGAAATATGACTAGGCGCAAGGAACTGGCCTTTCAACGTTAGCAGGACTCAACTGATTCGCCCTACGGCAATGGAAGTGGCGAATATCGACTAATTTACTCTACTTGCTGGCATGACGGTTTTTTATTCAGAGGCGGTATGTATAATTGTGATGGCCTTGACAACGAAAAGTTTCCCAAATTAGGAGTCGGTGAAGAAGAGTTAGCGGGACAGCCATTACCTCAGTAGGAAGCAAACAAGCGGCTCACAAGGCAGCGGTCGGTGACAATTAGTCAGCCAAGCCGACAGCCAGCCCGGTCTGCATGCCTGAGCCTGGCCCATTTCCGGCTGCGGTCATTCATTGAAAGCCAAAATGTTGATCGGCGTCACGGTGTCGACAAGCTGAGGGCTGGATCAGGCGACGCAAGCAGCCAACTTGCAAGTGGGGTTAGCTCGCTGTCACCACGCCGAGTAAACCGCCACAAGTGCGTTTGGCACGAATCGTGGATGTCGGACCCATTTCACGCTTTGTGGCTTCATAAGCTCCTTACTGTCCAGCGTATCTGTCCTGACAGGGATTCCAACTAAGATGGGGGTAAATCCATGCTTCACCGACAACGCGTTATGCCTGCTTCTGCAGTATATTTCCTGACACTCAGACATCTACCCCGGTTTATCCTTCGCCAGCCAATTTCTGAGTACGTCGAAAATGATGAGGAAATAATGAAGATACAGGCGAATATAACGCGCGGGATCACGGAGATCTCGAAGGCAATTCACAATCCCCTCGCTTATTGGGACCAGTTCCGCGAAATTTGGGAGTTGCCAAAGGATGAGATTATTCGGAAATACCGGGAGTTCAATCCTCACGTGTCTTCCATCGATGCGGACATAGCCAGGTAAGTATGATCTCTGCGTACAGGCAGCTCTTTCAAGTTAGAGGCATTAAAATATGTTACTGATGTTTTACGGTTGGAGGAAAGTGGTCATGCATTTCCCAGACCATCGAGTCCGTCAAGTGTCTAAAATAATCTAAAGTACATAACACGTCAACAATCAGCAACATATAAAACCCTTGAATTACTGGGATTACTTCCAATTATGAAGTCGTGGATAAATGTAAAGCAAACTTCAGCTGTAAACCGTAGACTTGAAGATGTATTACTCAGCCCAGAATTAAGTTGCGAACCATTACAAATTTCTTAAATGGTGTATTACTCTAGTTATTCCGCCGTGTCAGAAACATGGAACCCATTAAGACTTTGGAGGCATTTTTAGCAACTAATTGGTTGCAGAAGATTTCCTCTTGCAAGAAGTCACCAAGGTGCTGGAAAAGCGATAATTAATTAATGAGGGATCCGACTAATATGAGGGATTCGTTTAATTCTGGTGGCGTCTTTTTTGAAGTATGGGGGCGGGCCTAGTCGAGGGATGCAACAGAACATCCTCGGCTGATTGATGCTGAATCTTTGTCGCCCAACCCCTGGCAAGACTGCTTTCCGGTAATAATGACACCTGACTTTAAGATACTGTAGCTGATAATGCGGGCAGCAACCCATCAGATAACCGCCATGACCTTCCTGATGCAACTCTGGTTTGAGAAAGTATTTTGGGCCTTCATCGTGACCAGGCCATTGTGTTGACCTTAAGTACTTTTACGCCGGTCCGACTTGAAAATTGTCCTCAACTGAACACTGTCAACAGGAAAAGGATGTCTCTGTCCTACCTCGCCCTCAAGATTCATATTCGCACTACGATACTTTCGGTAACCCCCCTTCCCCCAGTTGAACCGTTCCTTCATTGAATGCTTCATCGTGGGTTCGCACAGTTTCCGTTGCTTCTCGCCGAGGAAATTGTCCTATTTGGCGTCATTTCCATCTTTTCTGCATTTTGAAGTGGAAGTAAATTAACCGCCAAAGCAGACAATGTCAAGCAAAATCTGCTCCTCAAAAAAGCGTATAACATAGTCCTAACCAAATAGAACATTCTTTACATAAATAGCTCAAAAGTTGCAAACCACAAAAACCGAAACCTTCTTTGAAGAGGGCTAGCTAAGAGTGACTCTCCTCTTTCTTGCTTACATTGCTACCTGATTTGGTTGGGTCTTTGGATTAAAAATCCCCCCTACTTAAACAGAATAAGTAACAGAATACACGCACAACTTCCCGGCGTCGCTTATGTTTCATTGGTGCGCGCACTGGGCTTGCGTCCAATGTCTGTCGCGCACTTCATTCAAGGGTGTTTCGACGTTCTTATAGGTTGCCATGATAAAGCTCGCTTAGGGATTGGTGCGCTTGAGCAAACAAACGGCTCCTAGGCGAAATTTTCGCTTAAGTGCATGTTTGCGTCCTCCGTCGCCCGTTTTCAGTGCTACTAGCCACACTACCCAACTGCCAAGTAGACCCCCATCACCGATGATCTGACGGTTTTCTACGGAGAGATGGCACCAAGTCACGTTGCGCCAACTTAGTTCGTACATTTTCCCCGAAGCTTCGAGGGGATTTCTGCAACCATACGGCCCGCCACCCGCCCTCAACACTGAACCTTTTTTTTCATGCCTCCGGGCTCAAAACGGACTGTCATGCAATACTTACTGTTGATAGCCAGTTTGATTGAGTTTGAAGTGTCGGTTCGCTTTTGCAGATGCGATTTGTTGGTGTGAAGGTTAGAGTTCCGTGAGAAATTAGTTGGGTTGTGGTCCTCGGTGCACAGCCTTTCATGTTTGGTCTCCAATTTTATTCAAATTGGCAAAGTTGAGAGATCCGGGTTGATTATTTGAAGAAGAAGAAGAAGAAGAAGAAGAAGAAGAAAAAGATAGGCTCACCGGAACAGTTTATTTAGATGCTGACGTTTCGAAGAGCTTGGGCGGCTCTCCATTGTCAAAGCGTCAAAAGCACTTAATCGACCAGAAATCCCAAGTGGCTTGTCACGTTAATCGGCCTCGTGCTGATCGATTTTCCTCTTCTCTCGCTGCCTCGGGCTCTAAGGGGATGGTTGACGGGCGTTTTATCTGTGTGCTTTGTGAGTCGCCGCTTCGTCAGGGGAAGGTGACTAAACCAGTTTCGGGTAGTCGATCTGGCGGTTCTTGTTATTCTTCAAGTAAACTCGCCGTCGGGCTGTCTCCGTATGGCCTTCTTAAGCCCGGTGTGGTTGTTTGGCCCTGAGCTCAACAATTGTGATGACGTATGACTTTGTCAGTTGCAGGAAGGTCCAGATGCCTGTTGATGGAGTGGGCATCGGAGAACCACGCCTCGAGAGTTAGCCGTTCTGCTTTTGTGTTGCCCCGACCTAAGATGATAGCTCGCTGGAGATCGAAAGTATGCCCAGTTTCTTCAACGTGTGTTGCTAATTGAGAGTTTGGGTCTAACCTCCGAGTAGCCGATTTGTGCTCTTGCAGGCGTCGCTTATGTTTCATTGGTGCGCGCACTGGGCTTGCGTCCAATGTCTGTCGCGCACTTCATTCAAGGGTGTTCGACGTTCTTATAGGTTGCCATGATAAAGCTCGCTTAGGGATTGGTGCGCTTGAGCAAATAAACGGCTCATACGCGAAATTTTCACTAAAGGGCGTTTTTGCCGTTTTCCGTTGGCCGGTTTCAGTGCACTAGCCACACGACCCAACTGCCAAGCCGGCCCCCATTACCGATGATCTGACGGTTTTCTACGGAGGGGTGGCACTAAGTCACGTTGAGCCAACTTAGTTCGTATATTTTTCCCCGAAGTTTGGGGGTGATTTCTGCAACTATACGGCCCGCCCTCCACGCTGAACCTTTTTACATGTCTCCGGGCTCAAAACGGACTATCATGCAATGCTTACTGTTGATAGCCAGTTTGATTGAGTTTGAAGCGTTGGTTCGATTTTGCAGATGAGATTTGCTGATGTGAAGGTTAGAGTTCCGTGAGAAATTAGTCGAGTTGTGGTCCTCGGTGCACAGCCTTTCAGGTTTGGTCTCAAATTTATTCAGATTGGCAAAGTTGAGAGATCCGGGTTGATTATTTGAAGAAAAAGATGGGCTCACCGGAACAGGTTTATTTAGATGCTGACATTTCGAAGAGCTGGGTCGGCTCCATTGTCAAAGCGTAAAATGCATTTAATCGACCAGAAATCCCAAGTGGTATGTCACGTTGGTCGGCCGCACGCTGATCGATTTTCCTCTTTTCTCGCTGCCTAGGTCTCTCGGGGGACGGTTTACGGGCCTCTTGTCTGCGTGCTTTGTGAGTCAACACTCCGTCGGGGGGAGGTGACTGATCCAGTGTCGGGTGGTCGGTCTGGCGGTTCTTGTTCTTCTTCACCGAGTAAACTCGCCGTCCGGGCTCTCTCCGTATGGCCTTCTTAAGTCCAGTGTGGTTGTTTTTTCCTGGGCTCTACGATTGTGATGACGTAGGACTTTGTAAGCTGCAGGAAGGTTCAGATGCCTGTTGATGGAGTGGACATCGGAGAACCACACCTCGAGAGTTAACCGTTCTGCTTTTGTGTTGTCCCGGCCTAAGATGGTAGCTCGCTGGAGATCGAGAGTATGCCCAGTTTCTCCAACGTGTATTGCTAATTGAAAGTTTCGATCTAACCTCCGAGTAGCCGATTTGTGCTCTTGTAGGCGAGTCTGAAATTCCCGTCCGGTTTCTCCCACATATTTGCAGTCGCCCTCATTGCAGTTTATTTTGTAGATATCTGCTGAGGTTTCGGCAGGTCTCAATGGGTCCTTAGGTTGCATCAGGCGGCGTCGAATTGTGGCCTGGGGTCGGTGGGCTATGCCTACTCTGGCAGGTTGTAACAATCGAGAGACCGCCTCAGAGACCCCTTTAACGTAGGGACTGGCCCTCCAGACTTCAGATTGCTGCTCATTTGGCCGTCGTCTGTGCGCCCGACGTCTGCTTCTCTCGATAAAATGTCTGGGATAACCATTGGCTGCAAATAGGTTCTGAAAATACATTCAGCACGAGGCCGACCAACGTGACACGCCACTTGGGATTTCTGGTCGACTAAGTGCATTTTACGCTTTGACAATGGAGAGTCGACTAAGCTCTTCGAAACGTCAGCGTCTAAATAAACCTGTTCCGGTTAGCCCACCTTCCTCCCAAATTTATGCAGACATTTGGATGCCAGCAGCTGCCACGTAACGTTTTCATCTGACAAGCTGACTGTGCGCGCACTGTTTGGCTTTATTGTTTTTCCAACAAGAGAGAGAGAACCACCTAATCTCTCAATAGGCCGCATTTTATGGCAGACTGGATAGTGGTAAGATATTATTGCGGTTTGTCGGCAGGAACTTTCACGCAGCCAATTCCATTTTCCCACCTTATTTTGTAAACGTTTTGCGAGACCACGGCCCTCGTCCATGCCAGACCGTCCGCTGCTTGGGGTTGGTCAACAATGCTCACCTTGCTCGCCACCCACTCCTCCCTTATTCCACCCTGCTGCACTCCAGGTACACCGAAGTTACAAATAAAGTTCTCGACGCCGAGGCCATGGTTACAGTCCGATTCTTGCAGTTGGACTTCAGCCTTCTTAAGAACGCAATCGCTGCCCACTGTCGAGATTGGCAGGTGCGTCTCACCAACCTCCTCATGGACATGACGGTGGACTCCCTCAACGGAATTTACGACTACATGGCAACGATGCAGGAAAAGTGAGACTGATCACACGCTTTTTTCTTCTCTAATTAGTCCTTTCACCTGTCGTCGTATCAAGGAGGTTTAACGCTCATGCATGATTTGGAGGCGTCTGTACCAGTTCCTAACAATCCTATTGGTTGTTGAGTTGACCTTGACCGGCCAATCGCTCTTCCACGAAGCCTATTGATTTATCGATAGAGTACTTATCAGGCTCAAACCGAACATTCCTCTAACCACGTTCATTAAGTGGGTATTGGGCAACTACATGCAAACTCATAAATACAGCTTGATGTGGTGTGCATAGGCAAACTGACTTTAGCTGGTCTAACTGGGATGGCCGTTGTGGTGCTTATGAAGAACAAATTAGAGGCGGCATATGTCCTTTTGATTGTTCACCGAAGTCGTCGCTTGATCACGTTTGACACGTTATCACCCTTGAAGGGGAGGTAGATGGTCACTAACTTTTTGGCAGTAGTAATAGTAGTAGTAGTAGTAGTAGTAGTTGTTGTTGTTGTTGTTGTATTAGTAGTAGTAGTAGTAGTAGTA
>CACRXP010000092.1:134042-144929 GCA_902702965.1 Spirometra erinaceieuropaei | reverse complement strand
TGTGACCGTCTGCCTGATGGCGGGTAACAATACCCGCGTCGTTAAATCCCCGAGCTTCCAGCGCTCGTTTCACCAACTGATTGGTCGATCTACGTCTGACTTTAGCCAATCAACGTGCGCGTTCCAGTCCCCCCAATTGGCTTATGTGTCCTTTTAGTGAGCTGACGATTCCTATCGGTCGACTTGCTGGAGAGGCTCTTCGACTCGCAAAGTCCTTTTTAGGTAGGACGGCTAAATTTTGTGAAGAGCGATAAACGTCAATAGATCACCGCAGCTACGAAATACAGGGTTCGATACAATGCTGCAGAACTACCACAGTAGTTGGCCTATCCAGTGAAATGTTAGCCGAAGCTCTGAAATGGGTTTCTGATTAGAAGGGATTACTTAGGTGGAAATCTGATGCTGATTATCGTGCAGCAACATCTCAAGATATTTCAGTCATGCCAGTATACTGGCTTTTGTACGAGCCTCGTTCCAGCCGCTCGCAAAAAACATTAAGTATAAAAAGACTACTTAAATACCTTAAATTGTGCACGTTTATTTTCGACACCCTTTTTAATCATACTATATATTATGGAAAACATTCATTAAGATAACTTCTCTATACTCGTTTGGTAGTTGATTACGTCTTCAATTTGGTTACTTGAAAATAGGGTACCTTCCTGATTTAAAATAACCCTTTCAATTCCCGAATAATTTTGGACCCTGACCCATGTGACGATCTCATTCAGGGTTTTCAAACTACAATCTGTATATTATTTCGTGTAAGGAAAACCATACATTTATTTGCTCTTTTAAAAAGAAGTCATGTAGACTTCATCATATTCGTGCAATTGATTTTAGCTGTATCTTACACTTGATAAGCGACATTAATAAACGCATACATACAATGCCGTATGGAGGAGCACTTCACAGTCTTAAGAAATTCTAAAGATGCTTCTTTTTCGAGTCAAAAGATTAAGGAAAGCATAACTTACTACCAAATGAATACAAGACGGAGTATCTTCGGAAATGTTTCCCATAAAATATACCTGAATTTATAATGGCATCGAAGATCAATGTACTACACTGATACTACTGTAATAGTCAGTTTTAAATAATGTAATTTCTGCAGGCGGCCGGAAGAAAACTCGTTCAAAAGCCGGCATTCCGGCGTGACTGAAATGCCTTGAGATTATGTTGCATGACAATCAGCACTACGTTCCCACCCCAGGCCCCTGCAGCTGTCCGCAATTTCAAAACTGGAATATCCACCTAAGAGCACACAGCGAACGAGAGGGACATACAGTGGGTGACCGATCTCATGAAATGTTGGCTGAAATTCTGAAATGCGTTTTCGATTAGGAAGGATTACTTGGGCGCGGTTATGATACTGATTATTTTGCAGAATAACCCTATAATATTTCAGACTCGGCAGGATGTCGGCATTTGAATGCACTGCTTTGCAATCTCCTGCAGAAACCCTACTGGGCACAAATGACTACTTAAGTAGCATGCGTTTTTCCCATTGGTTTTCGATGGTCTTGTTAATTCAAATAGTTCTTATAGAAACCATACACAAAATATGCCTTCTTTCAGTCGTTTGATAGCGACTCACGTCATCTTTGTATTTGATATCTGAAGAAGGAGTATATTTAAGCTTTTAAAAAGTCTTCTAATTCCCGAATAATTTGGAGCCTGATCATTCGTTGCATTAGCGCTTAGTGAGTTCAGTCTACAAGGTGCATGCGTCCCACGTAAAGAAAATCACATATTTTTCTATGCCATTAAGAAGATATCATACAGAGTCCGTAAAATTTTGCAATGAATGCGGACTATGTTGTACATTTCATGAGGAGCAGTGATAAACGACGACGTCCGAGGCTATGTGAATGGACACTGCAAGGTCTTAGAAAATCTCATAATTAGAAACTTTTTTAAAACCTAATTATACTCCTTCCTTAAGTATGAAATATAAAGCAGTGTATTCGAAAGCTGTCATCCTGCCATGTCTTAAATGTTATAAGAGTATGCCTTAAGATAATCAGTATTACAACCGCGCCCAGGTTATCCTTCCTAATCGAAAACGCATTTCAGAATTTCAGTCAACATTTCATGAGATCGGTCACTCACTGTACTTATGACCTGAAGTCCTCTCAGCTGTGTCCTACTGCGACAGAATATCTACGAAACATGCGTATTTAGGCTTTTACCTAGTGTCTGTGCTATCAGTACTGTAAGTCACGCAAAATGAGTAAATTTGCGACAATCCCCCCTCTCCTCCCCCCTCCCCCCCCACGCTCCTCCGAAAACTTACACTACTGCTCAGCTATGAAAGTTCGACCGTCGATTCCGACGAAATCCACCGTGTGCTACACAGAAAAATGCAGCAGGCAGCGGACTTACATAGCATCTACCACATCCTCTCTTCCTCACTCCTCACCTGGACTCAGTGTAGAGACAGAGTCAAGAAGGCGAGGGAGGGTGCGGGTGACTGGCACGGCCGGACCCGCACCTAGGCGTGTCATCACACCGCCTGGTCCACAGTATACACTCGTCCAGGATTTTTCACCAACAACGACAATAACGCCCCAAAAGGGGTCGGAAGGACGAGGGTGATGACTGAGCAGCCATGCCCACTACCTGTATACCCAGCGGGAGCGCAAGCGCATCTACCGGCATAGCAGACTGCGAGGACCATGGTTTTCTGATACCGCCATAGCACACGCTTTCAGACATTTTGACCTCGCTTGAGTAATAAAACAAATAGTATGCGGAAATGCGAGTGATAGTAGACTTGCGCTGCATCTTCCGCACTCTCCCTCCCCCAGCCCCCATTGGTCAACTAATCCACCTTGGACTATCATCGTGTTATATCGGTTTTTATTTCACCTCGAAGGCCTCTTTGAGGAGCTGACTGGCATGAATGTGCTGCTTGAAGAAATCGAGAAATCCCTAGATATGTACCTGGAGACAAAACGACAGCTCTTCCCTCGCTTCTACTTTATCTCCAATGAGGATCTTTTGGAGATCCTTGGCCAGGGCAGGAACCCGGAGGCTGTTCTTCCTCATCTGAAGAAATGCTTTGACAATATCAATACTCTGAAGTTGGAAAAGGTACGAAAAAAGATTATGCATTCTGTCACTGCAACCTAATCGACAAAGCCGAACGTTGAGAAGTAACTAGGAAGTTGGTAGTTGCCAAAATTGTGCACAGATGGGTGTTGGTTGCACGAAACTCCCAGGACAAAACGTTGACGATCTTTGACGGTTTGACTCCTGACAGCTCTATGGCGTTGAACGGATCATGGTCTTGTTGAGTTAGAAAAACCCTCCTAGCGAGGCGTGTGACATTTGACAGCTGACAGGACTTTCGATCCGGTTAAAAGTTTCTTCCAGAACATTCAGTCGGCACGGAAATCAGTGTAAGGGCGTGTTTGTGAACGCTGGCGGACTAACTACACTGCATCCCCTAATAGGTTGGGTATGACTGGCTGACGACGCCTAATAATCCAGAAATGGCCATTCCAGTCTCCCTTGTCTTTGTCGGTAATAACATTCTGCCCATATCAGGCGCCGCTATGCGGCTGCTGGTTGGGCTCGAGAGAGGGAGAGCCCGTAAGGCACAACGGAACGAGTGAGTTCCGTACGAACGATCGGCGAGCTCCCATCTAGCAGGGAACACTTTTTTTAAGGAGAAGGAGCGTTACCTCCCGGGAGGTGGACGAGAGAGTAGGAAGACGAATTCCGGCAACAACCCCGCTATTCGACATTAGAACACATTGGACATTGGCGTGACTGTCGTGGGTTGGCTGTTTCTCGCGCGATAATCCCCTCGGGGTAAAAGCCCCGATAACTTTACCAGTCATCGATAGAGTTGCTCACTTGAGGGAAGGCAGCGCGTTGATTGGTCAGGTGATTTCACGCCCGCATTTAACAGTCGGCCCGGCCTGCTGTGCCGCGCGTGGCTGCGTTTTCATTTCGCTTAACCACTTAGCCCCCTCCTCCTCCTCCCCCTCCCCTCCCCCTCCTCCCTGGTGTGATGACGATCGTAGGGACTCGCCTATAAGACCGGTCATCACCTCCACGGTGAACGGTTGAGCGCACAGAATGGTTTCTCATGTCGATGACTCGTCAGCCTCCCCGTCAGCCGAGTTGATTGTCAAACCGTTTCTGGCCGATCTTCCTAAGCCTGTCGCAGCCAATTCAGCCTGGTTCCAAGGGGAAATAAGACTGCAGGACCTGATAGGCTGAGAGGAAGTTGATGTGAGTAAGGTCGGAATCACAGACCTTCCCGATCAGGATGTAGGGCATGGCTGGCTAACGAAGGCGTATAAGCTAGAAATGGCCATTCTAATCTCCCTCGGCCCTATCGAAATTCCCTTGCTAATATTAGACATCATTATACGACCGGCCGGGTCGGCGTTGCGTTAAATTCCAGGGTTACGTGTCGCCGTTTTCTACCTCTAGCCCAAACACTGACCGTGTTCCGCTAACCAACACACTCTCGTAGTCTTAACCCTTATGCCAGACCTCCTAACCCTGATCCTGAACGCCTAGAATTGAGCGCAAGGTCATCTGTAATCCAGGGGTTCACATCTCGGCGTCCTACCATGCGACCACTTACAGGAACCTTAGATTGGGCCCCAAGGCAAAACGGAGTGCTCGAACCGGTGGGGAGTCACTTCTGTAATGCATTACCGGGGACCAGCGTTGCACAACAGAGTGGAACGGAACATTACCTGGCTGGTCCGTCAGACCAGCCTTGTCCCCGATCGATTTTGTTTTTCTTTGCACTATTTAAAGGTCTGAATCGGTCCCGATATCTGAATGTTTTATGATCTTCAAGCCTAACGTTATGACGTTCACGGAGTTGGCCTGATTACATGAATTGGCGCATAAATGTCGCCTTGGCGCGGAGCTCAGGCGACCCGCCACCGGTGTCGCGTAAACCGAGACGGTCGTTTCCCTCAATGGTAGCTTAAGGTCTTAAAGCAAGCAATCAGGCGATAAACCATCACCCATTAGGACGCCCTATTTGATTTGTTTCTATGACTATGTGCCACAGAAAATTACCCAGGAAAAAGTCGAGCCCCCTCCGAAGGCGCACACAACAAAGTCGCACGCGCGTAAGCCGGCGACACCGGGACAGGCAACACCGTCAGATGCCAGCACAGCGCCAGCTGCGGCGCCTGTCGAGAAGCCACCTGAAGGGGCCGGACAGACTGCACCGCCGGCCCAACCGCCGCCGCCGCCATCACAGCCAGCAGAGCCGGCGAACGAGGTCCCCGATGCCGAGGCCACTCAGTCGGCAGCTGCAGAAGCGGCAGCAGCATCGGCAAACGAGCCCGCACCTGAGGGGGAGGCAGAAGCAGCAACAGCGGCAGCAGTAGAGACAGCAGAAGTTCCAGACGCGGCTTCTCCAGCGCCGCCAGAGGCCGAAGCACCCGCATCCGAGGTCGTGGAAGCAGAGGCCGCACCCCCGCCGCCGCCCGACGAGAACGTGAGCAATGTCATGGTCGACTGGAACAACTCCAGTGCAGCTCGAGTTGCGCGTCGCCGTCAACTACGCGCCATGTACTTTGGCAGTCCGCACAGCGCTAACAATGTGGGCGCCCAAGTGCGGACCTTCGAGTCGGTGGTCAAGTCGGCGGAGACGGAGGATAATGCCCGTTTGATGCGTCAGCTGTTCTTCAGCGAGGCGCACAATGTTGGAGACGCGCCGGTAGCCAAGAAGGGAGTTGTAAGCTGTGCAGTTGGCTGTCGTCGTCGTCGTTGGTTTCAGGCCGTTGTGTGCCTGACGTTCGGTTCGCGTCGCCCACCAGAGCTCCCTGTGTGTGTGTTGTTCCAACTGTGTTGTCTTCTTTCGACTTTAGGTGAATGTTGTCCACTTCGACGCGATCTCCATGTTCTCCGCGGATGGCGAGGAGGTGCCCTTCAAAAAGCGTGTCCGTTTGGAGGGACCGGTGGAGTCCTGGTTGTGCGAAATTGAGGATCAGATGCGCAAGACTCTGCGTGACCTGCTGCGCGACATTCGGCCGGTCATGAAGAAGGTGAGCATCCGACGTGAGCGCGTCATCAAGGAGTGGTCCGGCCAGATCTGTCTCACTTGCAGTCAAATCCAGTGGACGGCTGATGTGACGCGTGCGCTGATGATGGTATGTCCTAATTCCATTGCTAGATCAATAAAACGGAATTTTCCTCCAGTAAGAGGCTCTGTTGCATAGTTTGAGCTTGCAAATTGTTTTTTTGGTGCGTTTGGAGACGAATTAGGTGAATAATGGGCGAGCTCAATTAACCATTACTTGCTAGCATGCTGTTTTTAATTCGTGTGAGCGTCCCTGATGACAGTAGTAGTAGTAGTAGTAGTAGTAGTAGTAGTAGTAGTAGTAGTAGTAGTAGTAGTAGTAGTAGTAGTAGTAGTAGTAGTAGTAGTAGTAGTAGTAGTAGTAGTAGTAGTAGTAGTAGTAGTAGTAGTAGTAGTAGTAGTAGTAGTAGTAGTAGTAGTAATGTCAGAAAGTATTTGCAATAGCAGCAGTAATAGTTAGTACACTAACAACACTGGTGGTAATAGTGGCAGGACTAGTTTACTGTTAGCAGCACCGAGTAAGAGACTGGCGGCCAGTGAACCAAGACTCAAGCAGCTCGCGGCTCACGCTGTTGTCGACTCTAGCGAGAATTTCGGTCTCGTCGAATTTGAATGTGTGGCCGGATCTCTTCGCGTGAGCCGCAACTTGAGAGCTGACGTCATTTATCCGCACCGCTGCAGCGTGTTCGGCTATTCGCGTTCGGAGCTGCCTTCTGGTTTCTCCGACGTAGTTGCGTTGTCCGCAACTACACCAGATCCGACAAAGGACTCCAGACGCTTCTCGCCGTGGCAGCGGGACTTTGGGTTTTCTTACTTGACGCCGGATGGTTACCTCGGCCTGTGTGCAACTCCAACCCCAAGTGGTGCGAGAAGGCGGCCGACAGCTTCCGAAACGTTCTTGACATATGGAAGCGCTCGCCAAAATTTGCTGTCCCTGCGGTTAGGCCTTTCATCCCTTTTGCGTATGCACTGGTTGACGAAGTTTCGCGAGCGGCGGCAGTATCAAAAGTAGTAGTAGTAGTAGTAGTAGTAGTAGTAGTAGTAGTAGTAGTACTACTACTACTACTACTACTACTACTACTACTAATAGTAGCGGTAGAGGTAATAGTAGCAGAAGTGGTAGTAGCAGCAGCAGTACTAACAATAACAGTCGTTCTGGTGGTTAACGCTAAAGTAGGTTCTGAGGTCTCCAACATCTTCGCTCCTTAGCATACTTGTTTGTTGGAAATGGGGAAAGGTTCTAATCTCGAGTAGGGAACGCGAAAAAGTCGTGCCTGCCTGCCTCTACGTCAGAATCTATTTTATATTCCTCACGATGAACTCCTAAAGCCACATGCTAATTCATGTGGAAGTGGCACCTTGTCAATCTGATGATGTCTAGCTGTCGGGTTTCCCTCTGGTTGGGGGGCCTCAGCACCGACTCTGGTTACCAGGTTACCGGTTAACCAATCTAGTGAGTGTTGCATCCCCAACCCCCTGAAATCCTGTTTATGAGCCCGAAGTCCTTTCTGAATTTCAGGTAGCTCAACGGCACGACAAAAAGCCATTACGAAATATGCGCAAGAAGCAACGGGCCATTCTAAAGCGACTGTCAGAGTCGATCCGCTCGAACCTCACCAAGATGCAACGACTGAAGATGAATGGTCTTGTGGTCATTGAAGTCCATCAGAGGGACATAATTGAGAGACTGTACAAGGTCAACTGCAATGATACGACTGCCTTCGATTGGTTGGCACAACTTCGCTTCTACTGGGAGAAGGTCAGTTGCTCTATCGATGCCTTCAGATTCCCTCAACTTCCAAAAATGAGTTACATGTCTAATCCCGCCTCCTGTATTCTCCTCCTCCTCCCTCGGATAGGACGAAGACGATTGCTTTGCCAAACAAACTAACACCAGTTTCCGCTATGGATACGAGTATCTGGGAAATTCTGGACGACTAGTTATTACTCCCCTCACAGACAGATGCTACATCACCCTGACAACCGCTCTCAGCCTCAACCGCGGAGGCTCTCCCAAAGGTCCGGCCGGTACCGGAAAGACGGAAACCACAAAGGATCTGGGCAAGTCGCTTGGAGGCTACGTCATTGTCATCAACTGTTCCGACGGCCTTGACTACAAGTCCATGGGCCGCATGTTTTCCGGTCTAGCTCAGACTGGAGCCTGGGGCTGCTTCGATGAGTTCAATCGGTGAGAAGGCTATGGCAAAATACGTGTCTTGACTGTTTATTGGCACATGAGCCGGGAGCATTATGAAGCCACCTATATACCCATGCATATATATATATTTCGAGAGAAATAAGTTCTTTGGGAAAGACAAACAAGTTTTATTGCAAATGTTCGACTTTGGTTCCCCATGTCGTCTTCAGACTTGAAGTGTGCAAAACAGTTAACATTTAAACATGCTTAAAATTGATTTTGCCCTGTCACTCCTGCTGGCGTAATGTTCTGATCGGCCAATGACTTTTCCACTTTTCCTTGATGCATGCGTTATCAGAATGGATGGCCTCTAAAAATTAACTGCCCTTCTTAGATGAGCAGACACCTACAATGCGAGTCCTGTCCAAGGCGAATTTGTGTCCAGTCTCCAACGTATGCATGGCGACTTGGGACAAATGGTCTCGCCTTTTTACGGCCAACTGATGTTCGTGTATTCGTGTGGAGGCCGATTTCCTAGTTTGACCACAGTAAACCGCATTGCAGGTGTTGCATGACATCTCTTAAAATGAACGCTCTACGTCTGAGCTAGGATCTGTTGCCCTATAGGTTGTGAACTAGAATATCAGCTATCGCAACCGATCAAGGTAACAGGTCTGCGACCCAGTAATACAGGTGGCACCAAGCTTAATTTCAGGAAGGGTACCTTTTCATTGTTGTAGCCCTAACTCTAACGTCAACCTTAGAACTCGCCTTTCCCTTAACCCTAACCCTAATCTAAACTATGACCTCAGTCCTCCTGGAGTTTAGCTGAAGGCCACCTCCTATTCCCGTGTTAGATCTTTGAACGCTCAATACCAGGTATATCTGAATCCCAGGTTATCGAAATATGAGGTTGGGTGTGGTTGACTGACAACAACTAATAAGCGGGAAATGGCGATTCCAGTCTCACCGGACTTTGTCGGTCCCCCTTTCTGCATATATGTTTATATAGGCAGAAGGGCAGATTGCAAGCTGCAGCACCCGGGTCCTGAACTCGCGTTTTTTTGTCATTAAGCGTTCGTAAGTCTATTGTTCTACCAAATGAGCCACGGGCTTGTTGTCCTGTCCTAAACATATTGATATCCTATACTTACAAATGGGTGTGCGTTGTATGCACATTGATTCTGTGTACGACATATAGTTAAAATCCCCTCGAAGACAAATGAGTGTGTTTTACATATGTCTAATTACTGCTATCAACTGTCTCGCCCTCTAATGTCCCCCCCCCTCCTCCTCTTTGCGTATCTAGGATCAACATTGAGGTGTTGTCTGTGGTGGCCCAACAGATTCTGGCCGTCCTCTCGGCCCTTGCCTCGATGCCCAAGAACCAGGGCACACCTGAGGACATCCGTTTCATGTTTGAGGGTAGGATGATTAAGCTGGTCTGGTCCTGTGGTATTTTCATCACCATGAATCCGGGCTACGCTGGGCGAACCGAGCTGCCCGATAACTTGAAGTCTATGTTCCGACCCATCGCTATGGTCTGTCCCGACTCCACAATGATTGCTGAAATCACGCTTTTCGCTGAGGGATTCAACAACACAAAGGTAAATTACTGCTGTCAGTGTTTATGATAGGGCTAACAATACTACTGACAGATATTACAGTAATAGTCATGCTATCGAAGGGCACAGTCCAGGAAAACTGCCGTTAAAAGAAGAGGAGTCTCCTGCGACAAGTGTATAAAGTGTCTAAAGTTACAAAAAGTTGGGGCTACTGTCTAGTTCCTGTTCCCTCCTCCAGATGATGAACCCGTTTTCCGCCGCGTCTGTTAGGCTTCATAAACTGCCACGCAATTTTAGCTTCCCAGGGACGTATTCATGCCAACATTCAATAGCCAATCGAAGCCTCCCGATATGGTTCGTGTTATAGCCCGTCAGCCAGATCGGAGAGCAGGAAAGCGTGTTATGGGACGACCAATTTATTCTCACAACCTCTGTACACGCTTTTTTTAACTCGTCAAAAGCCACCCTACTTATTTGGGGCACCGAGCGTCCCGTATCACTCCAGCTTATGGAGGGCGTTCTAGAATATTCCGGCCGGTGGCGCGTCGGTCTTGGATTGGCCATTGCGTGCGCGAGATTCCCCTCACCGAAAAACTTTCGGCCATTGATTGGGCCGCACTCGTGCTCTAAGTCGCACTTCACGCTGATTGGCTGCCTTATGTCATGCGTGTAGATGCTGACTTGGCCTGCTGTTCCACGCGTGATAGTCTTCCTTTCGCCTTAGGCCGTGAGCCCACACAGCTTCCGCTTCCAAAATTGTTCAGATTTTCCCAAATCGCAGATTTATTGCACTGAACGAACAGACACAGTTCAAACATTGTTCAGTACACGAGCGATCAGCAGCAGGTCGACAGACTTCGACGGACACTTGAATCCTGTTTGGTTTTATGGTACGATTTGATCTTTGATAGGCAGAAAGTGGTGACATCCTGGAGAAGGATCCTTTTTGCCGGTTCATCATCAGACGGGGACGATTTGTTACTGAAAAAGGTAAACGATGAATTGTAGTCGCTGATGACAGTTCGACTGCCGATTTCGACGATGTCCACCGTGTCCTCGGCAGCAGGGTGAGGGTAGGGCAGTGACTTGCGCGTGAATCAGTCTGTAGCAATAGTAGA
>CACRXP010000092.1:95260-118555 GCA_902702965.1 Spirometra erinaceieuropaei | reverse complement strand
GGACATTCCCACACCCCGCCTGTGTTTTAAGGAGAACTTTTATCGATTTCTCTTATCGCTGACATGTTTTCCTTCTACTCCGTTCCCATATAACTCTACTGGCCCGACGAGAATTTATCGGAAGCTACGTATGCTCGCCACTTCGTCTTCTGATTACCGCTATGGGAATTTTCGCAACTCTAACAATAATTGTTCTGATTTCGGTTCCTATTAAGAGTGTAGGGGAACGTCGAGCCCCTTTGGAGTCATTCCCCAGTCCAGCCTGGGAGATTGGAGGAAGGCAAAAAGGATGAACAGCTAAGAAGTGAAATTTGGCCAATCAGATTTGCCTCCTATCCTCTCAGGTGGCTTCACTGACCTTGATGACAACAGCCAACCGTTAAGGGCGCCTGCGTCCTTGAGCCTAGCTGCCTGACGCTAAAACGAAACAGGACCAAGCTCATTAAATGTGAAAAATTGGCGAAAACCTCTAATCTATCGGAAACCAACCTAAATGCGTGAACAAGAATCAAAATTCCAAAATAAAAAATAAAAGCTAAGGTTTGCTGGAAAAACCGTGCCTATTTACATCCTTCCTCACCCGTTTTACGTGGACCAAAAAGTAATTTTCAATTTTGCAAAGGTTGTCTTGGTAAATTTACCCGTTTAGATTAATGCCTTCTAATGACCGAAAACAAAATGCACAGGTGTGGTTTACGGTGTATATAAGGCAACTTTAACGCCAAAACGTGTAAACTTTTCTTGATACAGCTGCTTAAAAACTAATTTCGCATGAAGAGGCGACTTTTACGGAACGCGTTGGGCTAATAAGTAAAATATACGGCGTTCATCTAGATTTTGACCCGCTGTCTTGACTGTAGATGAAGCAGGCCATCATCGACATCTGCAAAGAATCCAAATTGGAGCCCACCAAGTTCACCATCCTCAAGGTGATCCAACTTTACGAGACTCAGAGCTCTCGGCACTCAGTTATGATAGTGGGAAAGACGCTTTCGGGGAAGTCCACCACCTGGCGCATCCTACAGAAAGTTCAGGCAAAGATGGCTGCCGAAAAGGAGCCCGGTTACCTTCGCGTCTTCGATTACCCCCTAAACCCAAAGTCAGTGTCTCTGGGGGAGCTGTACGGGGAGTTCAACATTGCCAGCAACGAGTGGACGGACGGTGTGCTCTCCAGTATCATGAGAACGGCTTGTGCTGGTGAGTTGCCAAAAACATACATAAGGTTACTAGCCTTAAGACTCGGCTCCCTGAAAATTTCTAATATAACGTCTTCTATAACACATATATATGTTATGTATTTTGTCTAATATAATATAAGGCAAAGGCGACAAAGCATGCAGAATTTATTGACGTCATAAATTTCGAGACCTCTCATTCAGCCGCACACGGTCATTTAATATTTATATGACAAGGTAAACTGTTCAATCAGAGACCGACCTAGAGAGATAAAACGTGATAGGTAACATGAAACATGGGTCTAGTATGCGGATGCGCATGGCGAGGGCGGGGAGGGGGAGAGAAGTCATCTAAGCATGCGAGTTAGGACTACAGTGAGAACTTATCAGGCGTGATTAAAACTCCAGCGCGCGGGGCAGCATTCAGCTATGCCGGGGTGGGGGCGAAATGAAAGGACGTATATGGGAATGGGGTTTCGTCCATTATCGATCCTTACCATGGCAGTGCGAGGTTTATCATCTGGCCCAGCTGTTTACAGAGTTCTGGTTTCCTCCTCCATATCCATGTTATGAAGCGATAGGAAGTAGCTGCAATGCAGTTGCACAACTTTTTGGCAGCAAATAAACCTGAAGCGCGTAGGCAAACTGACCGCATCGTGAAACACTTGACGGCTTCGGTAGACTTTGAAACAAAGACAGCAAGGGCATAGCTTGAGTACAACCAGCGTCCCAACCATGTGATCCACGCTGCCTACGACCCAAGACCACGACATTTTACAGGTGCACAAACGGTGGATTTTAATCCCTACTTTTTTGACTCGCCTATGTTTTTTTTATTTACTAAAGTGCAATGTCATATCCTGTTGTGTTTTAGATGACAGGCCTGAGTATAAGTGGATCATCTTCGACGGACCGGTTGACGCTTTGTGGATAGAGAGCATGAACTCTGTCATGGATGACAACAAGATCCTGACTCTTATTAATGGAGAACGCATTTCAATGCCTGATCCGGTAATGTTTCATGCAATTACGCAAACCGGGGCGGGGGGGGGGAAACCTTTGTTCTGATATGACCACATAGTTGAGGCAAACTTCTTTTCCAAATACCTTGACAAAACTCCACTGAAACTCGAGATGAAGATGAACATCCCGTACCCCACTTGTCCGAGCTCAATATTTGTGTTGTGACGTTCTGATGCGTGAAAAACAACCACTTAAGGAAACTGAGGAAGTAGGGTGGGAAGAGGGGGGCGTGAGATGTTTCACACAAGATACACTGAAAGTAGTGTCAGATCTAGTGCTGTGACTTTGCTGATGGTAGTGAAAATAAATTTATTTTAGCAGTAAACGTTCTCCGTGCGGCCTTGAGAAGATACGAACGATCGAAAGTTAGTGAATTAATATTAGCATAAAGATGTGTGAGTGTTAGGGTGACAAGTTTCATCTCGGCTTCTGCACTTCAGTCTCATCGGGCCAGAAATCGCATCGAGCGGGTGATATGACGGCTGCCACGCCAAATTGGACGAAGCGACTTCGCGGCAATGGGGTCAAAGCAGATGCGATGAGGGACAACTTCAAGGAATTAAATAATGCAGTGCTTGGCTGCTGTCGAACGGCATCGTGCTGTGACATCAACTGGCCTAAAGGTATGTAAGCGTCTGTTATGTCAGGAGCAGCAAACCATGGCCCTCGCAGCATGGCATGCGCTGGTGGTCCTCTGACAACTGATTCCCTGCCGGTAGATGTGCTTGGGCTCTCGCTAGGTATACAGGTCGTGAGCATGGCTGCCAAGTCATCATCGTCGTCGTTCTTCTGACTCATTATGGTGTTGTTGTTGTTGGTTGAATTCCTGGTCGAGTGTTGGTTATGGACCAGGGGATGTGGAATGGAGCGCCAACGTGCGGGCTCGGCCATGCCATCCACCTGTGCCCTCCCCCACCTCCTGTCTTGAGAAGGGGCTTAGGTGGGGAGGAAAGAGTGTAGTAGATGCAGCGAAAGTCTACACACACCGCAAACTAATTCACGCGTGAGTCACCTTGCCTGCTCCACCTTTCTGCGGAGCACACGATGGACATCGTCGGCAAAGAAGGTCGAACTGACATGACATCACCTGGAATAAAATGAGAAACACCGGAAGCAGAAGAGAGCATGCGGGGGGCACATGTTAAGATGCGAATATCACTCTCCAGTAAACGAGGAAAGTAACGGGAACTGTACAAGCTTCTATAACTTTGCAGGTTAAGGACTGATGCGTACGGTGGGAGCGCATATCGCAAATATAACAAACGAGTTTATCAATTCTGTTAAAAAACTTTTGACATGAAGCCATAACTAAAGATTGGGGGAGAGGTTAACATCAAGATGCCGGGATAATGTGGAGGAAGCGTCAAAGGAGAGTTGCAACCTAAATACACTCTAAAGTGATGACAAAGAACTTGGTATTTGTATACTACTGACTTAATGATAGTAGGTTATATATATTACGTTAATATACCGCAATAACTGATAGATTTCAGCTAAGACTGGATCCAAGAATTCCTTCAGAAACTGAAGCTCTGTCTCATTTCTGGCAGAGTGATCAGCAATAACGTCATCCGAGTGCTTAACACAGGCAGCCACTGGGCGACCTAAGCTCATTGGTTTTAGGCGGAATGAGCGGGTCAACAAGGTGGAAACATGAAGCACTCAAAAATTATTAGGTGGAGGAGATCTACGGCTGCCTGACTGGACATATTGAATGTGGAAAGAAAAATAGTACGCAAGCTGGCAGACAATCCGTCCGGGAGGTCCGTCCTTGAACCATTTTCCGAACAGAAAGCGACGTGAAACAGTACTGAGGATAAAAGAACAATCCTAAAATGCACACAAATAAACAAAACAAACTTCGCCTTAGCCTCCCAGGCCAGAGCTGGTTACCTGAGTAACAGCGTCTAAATTATTGTGTATGATTTTATATGCAGCTTATTGAGAAATCAAAAAAACGTTACCTCGAAGGGTTCGAGCAAGCAGACGAGAAGATAGATGTCCGTTCTCTGGAATAAGGATTTTACTTGCTCGACGTTTCTGGTCCACTCTCGGACCTATTTTCACAGACGGCAAAGTTCACTTCGCTGGACAGCTTCCGACCTGCCGAGTTCACGGACTTTCTCCTTCTAGGTGAAACAATCGTGAATCGACTCATGAATAAGTTCTGAATTCTCTATCCCAAGCTTGTTTAAGAGTTTCAGGCGAAATTAATAGGGTACAAGTAATTTTCGGACAAGTAAATACGATGCGTTACGGCATTTTTTATCCGTCTTGAGAAAAAATCGACTGGACAAGTGTTCTATCCCGATGGATGTGATGCAGAAGAAGGGAGGCGGGTCCTGGAGACAAGCACTTTGTCCGAGGTCGCGGGAAAACAGCGGATCCCTTAGCTCATAAACTCTCACCGATTTATTGGAGTTCTGGCCATTCTCAAACCTTCCGGCCAATGGCGTGTCACTCGCGGTGGACATTCTGGGATATTCTGGCCTATAGCGTGTCTCACGTTGATTAGCCAATTCTCACGCCGGAGGCCCCTCGCGCAATCTTCCTGAATATTTGTGCCGCACGCGTGAGCAAGGACTTCACGCGTATCCAATACAGCAGCGCACACTGATTGGCTGACTGGTTTCGCGCATGTAACTCCCGGCCAGCTTGGCCTGCTGTGACGCGCGTTGTCACGTGTTCGCTCTATATCGCCATCTCGTTGTGGCTTCCGCCACCGTAACAATAAGCATCAGAACTCGTCGGAACAAGACATACGGTTTAAGTAGTGATCATTTCCTGAGCGTTATTGACAGAGCCGTATTGGACACTTCGATCGACAGCCGAGATATCACAGCCCCACGGATTAATTTGGGATTGTGTCCGATGTGCGTTAGCACTGCTACACAATTTCAAAAATACTCTGTATCTGGTAGCCTGCTGAAGCATTGGGATCGGCGTTTCATCCGTTTCTGCACATATAGTGGGAAGCGAAAGCCTTCCTACTGATCTTAGCGCCATTTTTTACTGTAATTCACCTTCTTAGGTATCACTGCTCTTCGAGGTTGAGGATCTTGCAGTGGCCTCTCCGGCCACCGTTTCGCGAGCTGGCATGGTCTACAACGACGTGCAGGAACTCGGCTGGTGGCCCTACGTCAACTGCTGGATAGCTACCAAGACCGGAAAGGTGGTGATCGATACACTAAAGATGCTCTTCAACAAGGACCTCACAAAAATCCTGGAGTTTGTCCAACGCAGTTGCAACAAACTGATTCCTGTCAGCGAAATCAGCCTCATAATTGGACTGTGTCGCCTGTTTGACGGACTGTTTGGCGACGGAAGTGAGGTAACCCAATTGTATTCCGCCGTACGCACATTGACCGATTACACATTACAGTGAAGTTTAGCACTGAGGTCTAATTCATTTGAAAGTGGAATTTTTGTTCTTTTTTGGTCCTTCTCCGTGTTCAGTCCTTCTGTAGGGCAGCGACTCCACTACGAAAAACTTTGTAGGTCCCGCCAAAGAAGGGATGCAGATAGTGGTCAAATTTGTGCGCAAGTATAATCTATCCGCTCTGTGATTGGTTAGTCTTTCGTCCAATAGTAGAACAGTGCACCTAGGAGGCGTTTCGTTCAACAAGCTGGCTAAGAATGCTCAAATTGGCAACGGTAGGGTGTAGGACCCCAGCCAACTTGAGTTAGCCTGTGGACCGTTTTGTGTACGACAGTTACCTGGGGTTCTGAACCCTACCGTTACCTTTTCTTGAATTTCTGACTGGATGCAAACTTACCGGTGGCAATTAATTCAAATTCCGTCCATTTTTGAAAAAAAGCTTTTTGTTTATTTTTGAATTGTCGCCCTCCATTTCGTTGCCATAGGACAGCGCAAGATAAGACTTTCGACAGAAATTTAATTATTTTCCGTTTTTTTGCATTCCGCCTACTCTCTGTTCTGTGTTTTGTCCCACCCGTAAAACCCTCTCTACCACAATTCCTGTACGACACGGTCCAGGGCTACCTCAAGCTAGTTGGAGTCCTACATCCTACCGTTGCCCTCGAATTTCCGCAATTGAGATCTCTACTAATGAATCGGGAACGTTTGTTACTCCTTAAGCCAAGGGGTGGAAAATCACGAAAGACAACAAATGTAAACTTTGACGTCATTTCTACTGAGTCCAATCTCTGAAGCAAACAGTCAGTTCGAATTATTTAAAATATAAACTGAATTCTGGGCTGTCTAATCATGAGTAACGTTCCCCTCTAATGATTTGGAGAGTTGACTTCAGCGGCGGACTACCATCAAAGACGAAGGTAGACTAGGGCAGCAACCATTTCTGTTAATGTATACCCTGATTCAACCAGTCAAAACCTTATGGTTATGTTCACTGCACAGATTGTTCAAAGATGAGGTCCAGTTCTTGTTTTAGCGAAAGAGAAGCTCCTACTTGAAATACCAATAAAATCTGAAAGTGGCTTTTACTTTCTGACAAAGTGAACTTAATTTTCTTAAGATCACATTTAAGTAAACTGTCCTATACGACACCTCCGAACTTTCGTACCTTCTAGAAGACCTAGAGGGTAAATAGTTTAATTAAGGGAATGTCTTGAAGACCTGAGCGATGATTGTTGTTTTGGCAGCCATCTTGTCACAACCAAATGATTCACAACACCTAGTGAGTATTATTTGGTTTATCCCTGAGATGCTTTTTTCCCCAACCAAAGTTCGACAACTCAGATGCGGACAACTATGCGCGGGTGATCGAGATGCTCTTCCAGTTCTCTCTACTGTGGTCCGTGTGCTGCGTGGTAGACGAGGATGGTCGCAAGAAAGTGGACTCCTTTGTGCGTGAATTGGACGGCAGTTTCCCCAACAAGGACTCCATCTATGAGTATTTTGTAGACACCAAAACACGCACTTGGATCCACTGGGAGGAGAAACTCCGTGGTGGCTGGAAGTATCAACCTAGGTACGTGCTAGCTTCAAGAAAACGGATCGTCACTTTATTTGGTTATTTGGCAAATGTCTTCTTTGTGTATATGAAGAGTTTTATGTACTCCTTGCCCAATATCGTCATTCGTCTGACCTGCGTCCCCTGTTTTCTCTTGCCCGACAGTATGCCATTCTTCAAGATACTTGTTCCCACTGTGGACACTGTTCGCTACAAGTTCCTGGTCAACACCCTCGTGGCCAAGTTCTGTCCAGTACTCATCACCGGACCCGTGGGCACCGGCAAGACTTCAGTCGCGCAGGATGTGCTCTTCAGTCTTGATCGTGAAGCCTGGTCCTTCTTGACAATCAACATGTCTGCTCAGGTGTGTGGCTGATTCGCTTTACTCATCCACCTCGCCCTGCATCAGAGTAGTCTGTTTCTTAGATATACCGGAACCTCTTGGCAGGCAAAGGTAGTGCCGTCCCACTAGGAGTCATTGTGATATCGCTTCCCCTGTTTGAAAAGTCAATTTGGCAAACACGTGTTTTCGGTAACTCGTCATCAGGCCAAAACAGTTGCATAGAAGTTGAAATTACGCGAAGTTACAGGGCTTATAAATGATTCAGGGACTATTACCACTCATCGTTCCCACGCCACTCGCATGGCGAGGCGTGCTGTGGCGTGGTCGGCGTGTCGTGGTCATTGGGTCAGGGGGGCGAGGGGGCGGGGGGACTGTGAGTAATGTTTGTACGTCGGGTACGTTGTGCACACACCACAGCCATCAGGAGGTTGGGGCGACGTGGGGTCGGCGTTGGCCACGGAAGACAGAGCGCCTGTGTCAGCGTCTTCTGACAACACAGCACGGGATTGGCTAGCCGTATAGCCACTGCCTCGTCTGTAGCTAGCACCCGTTGGCGTAGGCCTCTGGAGAAGCTTGCTGGTGTCCGGTAGGCAACATGAAAGGCTTCTTTGACTCGGTGATTCGTACCGACAAGATTTGCCGGAACCTCTTGGCAGTTAAAGGTAATTTGCAAAGTTGAGATATCCGGGAAGACTATTTGAAGAAGAAAATAGGCCCACTCTATCAACAGGCATCTGGACCTTCCTGCAGCTTACAAAGTCCTACATCATCACAATCGTAGAGCTCAAGACCAAACAACCACACCGGACTTAAGAAGGCCCTACGGAGATAGCCTGACGCTGAGTTTACTCGGTGAGGAAGAACAAGAACCGCCAGACCGACCGCCCGACAGAGGTTCACTCAGCTCCCCTCGACGGAGTAGTGACTCACAAAACACACAGGCAAAACGCCCGTCAACCATCTGCAGTGAGGCCGAGGCAGAGAGATGAGAGGAATATCGATCAGCACGAGGCCGGCCAACGTGACACGCCACTTGAGATTTCTGGTCGATTAGGAGCACTTTATGTTTCGACAACGGAGAGCCGACCAAGCTCTTCGAAACGTCAGCATCTAAATAAACCTGTTCCGGTGAGACCATCTTCTTCAAGTAACACGCATCTATGTGAGATTCGAGTCGTTCGTACAACAGCCTAGCACATGGGGATTGGATCGGGTCGTGTGCGGCACGCGTAGACGGGCTGTCAACCATCTCCCGAAAGGCTGAGGCAGCGAGCGGAGAGAAAAATCGATCAGCATAAGACCGACCAACGCAAGATGCCACTTTAAATTAAATTTCTGATCGATTAAGTGCATTTTTCGCTTTGACAGTGAAGAGCCGACCCAGCCCTTTGAAACGTCAGAAGTTAAATAAACCTGTTCTGGAGAGCCTATTTTCTTCTTTTTCTTCTTCAAAAAAAGTTAAAGGTAATGCCGTCCCACTAGGAGTCATTGTGATATCGCTTTCCCTGGTGTAACGTGATTGCCGGACGGAATACGTGTAAAACCCCTCCAGGCGGTCACGCGGATAGGAGTAATCATTAATCGTCGGTAAAACTTTCAGTCACAGAGCTGTCCACATTAGCGCAGTTGAGAGATCTGGGTTGATGATTTGAAGAAAAAAAGATGGGCACACCGGAACGGGTTTATTTAGGTGCTGACGTTTCGAAGAGCAAGGTCGGCTCTCTCTCTTGCCAAAGCGTAAAATGCACTTAATCGACCAGAAATCTCAAGTGGCATGCCGCGTCGATCGGTCTCATGCTGATCGATTTTTCTCTTCTCTCGCTGCCTCGGCCTCTCAGGGGATGGTTGACGGGCGTTTTATCTGTGTGCTTTGTGAGTCGCCGCTTTGTCGGGGGGAGGTGATTGAACCTTCGTCGAGTGATCGGTCTGGTGGTTCTTCTTCCTCGCCGTCGGCCTGTCCATGTATGGCCGTCTTAAGTCCAGTGTGGTTACTTGGTCTTGACCTCTGCGGACGTGATGACGTAAGACTTTTTAGGCTGCAGGAAGGTTCAGATGCCTGTTGATGAAGATGACATCCGAGTACTAAGCCTCGAGTGCAAGCCGTTGTGCTTTTGTGTTGCCCCAGCCTAAGATTGCAGCTCTCTGGAGATCGAAAGTATGCCCAGTTTCTCCAACCTGCGTTGCTAGTTGAAAGTTTGTATCTAGCCTCCGAGTCGCCGATTTGTGCTCTTGTAGGCGGGTCTGCAATTTCCGCCCGGTTTCCCCAACATATTTGTAGTCGCCCTCATCGCAATTAATTTTGTATACAACTCCTGAGGTTTCGGTGGGTGGTAGTGTTTCCTTAAGTTACATCAGACGACGCCGTAGTGTTGCCTGGGGTCGATTGGCTATGCCTACTCCGGCCGGTTGTAACAATCGAGACAGCACCTCGGAGACCCCTTTAACGTAGGGAATGGCTTTACAGACTTCGGTTTACTGCTCATTTGGCTGTCATCTGTGCGCTCGGCGCCGGCTTCTCTCGAATAAAATGTCCATACTCAAATAGTACATATCCAGCGAGAAGCCAAGTAGACATTTCACGCAACCATAGGCTTTCTGCTTACTCATAGACCCTGGTATAGTTCTCAACATTTTTACCTGCTACTGATTTATCAAGTGGACTCCTTTCAGCTACCTAAAATTACTCCAGAAGCCTTGATGCCGGGACGAATAACTGTGGTTTTGTGGTGTTAATATTCGGACAAATTTTCATTATTTCACAAAATGGGCTTCCATTTTATGGATGTAAATAAGTAGAACTGAGGGTAAGTGATTTCCGACTTCTAAGGGGTCTTTAGATAGCACTGCGTTTTTAACATTCATTCCAGCCAATCGATCGGAGACATTAGTCTTTTATGATCAGAGGGTGTTCATAGATCTCGTTCCGCTTGATATGACCGGTTGCTGACGGCTTGTAAGCCGGAAATGGCCTTACCAGTCTTCCTTGTCTTTTTCGATACCGCTTTTTATACATTTACCACTGGTTGCTATAAAATTGCTTGTGAAGATTCTAGATTGAATCCCAATTTGCTACAATACGAAAGTTTCCCGTTACGTGATCCGTGAACCCTCCCCCATCATTAGTAATATTTATGATCACAAACGACTGCTCTGTTTTAATGGGAGAGCCTGACCAAAAAACTCGAGTTCTAACCCCAGGCATGGAGTTGTTTATGGTTGTCTGGGAAAACTAACATGTCTGAAATGGCCATCCCAGTCTGCTTATCTTTGTCAGCACTCCGCAAATTATACTTTCTCGTGCATTTGCTGTCAGTAAAAAATATAGGTGACGCTACCATTTCTGAAATATGTTTTATCGACACAACACTGTCGTTAACCGACTGTCGCAACAGCTTAAGCCATAGTGAGAGCCTAGCCACTACGACTTTCAGACTCGGTCCCGAGTAGAAAGAAGAGTTGGGCGCCAGATGCGATAATGGCAGATGTTATTACCGACAAAGACAAGGGGGTAAGATGATAGTTGGTAGCCGTGCCCACAGACTCCACAGTGGTATTTACTGGATTTATTTCAGTAGCTGTGATTGCGTTCTCATTATGCTTCTAAATTCACGCGCACGCTGTATTGCCTGTATCAAATTCATTTTGGAGGTACTATCCTGGGCAGATTTGCACCGGTAACGATAACAATGAGGCTAACCCTATGTCAAATTTCATAAGAAGTAGTTGGCAACCGTGCCCACAGAATCCACAATTGTGCCTACTGGCTTGATTTCAGTAGTTATGATTACGTTCTCATTATGCTTCTAAATTTGCATGCGTGCTGTATTACCTGTACCAGATTCATTGTGGAGGTACTACCCGGTAACGATGACAATGAGGCTTTCCCTACATCAACTTTCATAAGAAGAGGTAGCTCTTGGCTGCCTCATTCATTGTAGAGGCATTATCTTGGGCTGGTTGGCACTGGTATCGATGCCAATGAGGCTTACCCTTTATCAAATTTCATTAGCAGAGGCAGCTTTCGACTGCCTCATTATTTGCGGAATTTCCCTTCTGCCCAAACCAATTTTTCGCATAAAAGTCTTACCCGGCTTACGTTGTGGCGTTCCGCGTGCCGCTGCTTGACTTTCGTGTCCTTCCGTCCATTATGTTGGATGGAATTTTGTCGCTTGCACTGCGGAATGACCTTCGGACCAGTTGCCTTCTTCCCATTGGTTGTTCGCCTTCACTTGCTTTTCTTTCCAATCTGAGGCTAGGATGCATTTATTCCACACACCGTTCAAAGTCCCCTTGCTCACTTCCATACCTTCCTTGTATTTTTCACCTAATCTAAATTAGGCTTCCACTTTACCAGGAGCGTCAATTCCTAGCATATACTACAATCGCCATTTACCCGTCCACTCAATTGTCCCACCCGTATAGCCCCTATTAACACCGGTCCCGATTGACAGGCAGCTTTGAGTTTGCGGTGTCAGGAGGGCTACCAACTATCATCTAACCGACAAGGGAAACTGGAATGGCCATTTCTGCCTTATTAGCCGTCGTCAGTCAGTCATACCCAACCCCGAAGTCTGGGACACCCGAGGCTCGAACTCGCGACCTCTTAGTTAGAAGTCCACGCTTCTAACCACTGGGCCACGAGCCCGTTGCCCTGTCGGTTTTGATCGGGAATATACAATGGTAGGGAGCGCTCATCGATCGTTCTTACGGAACTCACTCGTTCCGTTGTGCCTTACGGCCTCTCTCTCGAGCTCCCTTTTCTTTGTCGGTTTCGACCGGCCATTCCAGTCTCCCTTGTCTTTGTCGGTAATAAAATACTGCCTATATCCTGTGCCGCTGTGCGGCTGCTGCTTGGGCTCGAGAGGGAGAGCCCGTAAGGCACAACGGAGCGAGTGAGTTCCGTATGAACGATCGGTGAGCGTCCCCTACCATCATAATGGCGGATTCTGTACAGAATAACTGCAGAAGGGGTTGAAGAGAATCGGCAACCGGACGAGGGTGCACCCGGCACCGAGAGAACAGTGTTCCGAGTGGGAACCGCGTATGCGTCACCAGCGCCTAAAGCGAGAGCAAGTTTGACTTGACCTTGAAGATGATTGGCCAGTTTGGACAGTCCTGAGTGGTGAGCACGTGCAAGCGCTCGCAGGAGCGCAGAATTGTAACGTGCACTCGGAGTGGAGTGCACTCAAGTCTGGAGACTGGAAGGCCTGAGTCCGTGAGTCTTCCAGTGAACCGCAGTCCAGAACTCACCCATTGAGGTTGCACCCGCTGAGAGCAGAAATAGTAATCGCGTACGGGATTACTGTTTACTGTGGACTACACCGCGTTCTTATGAACTCATTTATCGCTCAGTAGCTGAAATGGAATTACAGTTTCATTAGGGGAAGTGTGAACTGCAACCTCCATTGGGGAACTGGTGCACTACAAACAACACTATCGACTCCGCAGCTCGGCGCTAAAGGAGATATAGTAGGATCAACAGCTTTTATTTATGAGAATTGCTCAACAGGCTACTAGCAAGGGCAGCTAGGACGCGTTGGAGCGAATGGTTGGGTCTCCAGGTGCGAGAAAACTAATCAGCAAGCAAGGATAAATCGACGATATCGCGTTACTTCCTGTACCAGATGAATTACCAAAAGAAAACGGTGGACGAGGCATCTGCCATCGCCAAGGGCAGCGGTCGTTGACGTGTTGGAGTGCTCTACGGCGAAGTCCGCGCTCTGCGTAAAGTTTGGGATTACTTTCCACTAACGGACAGTTGTTCTATCGAGTGTAAATGTAACCTTGTCTCGGGACCTGATGAGAATAGTTGCTTGCTATAATTTCCTTACGAAATGATTCGATTCTCCTTGTTGCCTTTGTTTACTTCCACAGTTTATAGTTTCCACTAACACTGTGTATGAATTAAAGTGCTACAACTCTTTTGAAGCATGGACAATGAACCAGCAAACGTGGCAAATTTCGACAAATAGGACTTACACTCATAGCCGGAGCCACTTTATCTTCGTGCAGTTCATAGATCATATCCAGATATTGCCTTCAGGGACTGTACGAATTTGGCTATATTGGCCAGCTGTATTCAACCTAGTTACTGAGTTCACCAGTAATATACTGAGTTGAGCCTTTTTCTCTTCTATCCCACCCTTCACAGACCTCGTCAAACAATGTCCAGGACATAATCGAGTCGCGTGTCGAGAAACGCACAAAGGGCACATTTGTACCCATCGGGGGGACAAAAATGCTCACCTTCCTGGACGACTTTAACATGCCTGCAAAGGACGAATTCGGTTCTCAGCCACCGTTGGAGTTAATTCGGCAGTGGATCGATTACGGGTTTTGGTACGATCGTGCCAAGCAGGTGCGAAAGAGCATTGTTGGCATGTTCCTTCTGGCAAGTATGGGTCCGCCCGGCGGTGGTCGTATGCCCATCTCCCGTCGTCTGCAAGCCCGATTCAACCAAATCAACATCACTTTCCCAACCGTAAGTGGCACAGGAGAAATTTGTAAACTAACATTTCTACTCACACAATGTCAATAGCAACCGTATAGTGGAAGTTTTCTGGGCATTTCGTTTTCCAAGACCTTGCTCTGGGCACCTCAGAGGCCCCGGAAGACAGATTGAAATATGAAACGATTACCCTAAAATCCCAATAGAGAGTACGTCAACCGGAAACTTATTTTTCGGCTCTACGTAAATTCTGTGCATTTTGTTCCTTGCTTCACCAGAAAAGTGTCTTGGCCTAATTCCGCTGTCTTTCGGGTTCTGTTTTCAGGACGATACCCTCAAGCAGATCTTCGGCAGCATGCTCACCCAGAAGTTGCTCGAATTTGAAGACGAAGTTAAGAATATGGCCGACAAACTGACACTGGCAACTATTGACCTCTATAAAGCCATAGTCGCGAAGTTCCTCCCAACGCCGACAAAGATTCATTATCTCTTTAACCTGCGGGACATATCTAAGGTACGGACTTCACTACGTTCTCATTTTAAAATAACTTAATTATATTGCTTTTTCTCTGCTTCTGACAGAATTGGCTTGTTTTGCCTTTTGACACGATCCCGTCGCGCAAATTACAATTCATCTCTTCGTCGCTGACTTTCAAGCATGCATGTCCTCACTTTTTATTTAGATATATCAAGGCCTTCTGCGATCAGACAAGGTCTACCACGACACCAGGACTGTCATGCTAAGGCTGTGGATCCACGAAACTTTCCGAGTTTTTAGTGACAGGCTGATTAATGACAAGGACCGCGCCACGTTTATTGAAGTCCTGGGCGACAGGCTAGCAGCCTACTTTGACCAGACCTTCCACAACCTCTGCCCGAGTCGCTGTTCGCCAATCTTCACAGATATTTTGTCGCAGGACGCCATTTACGAAGATGCCCAAGACTTGGATAAGTTGCGAGACCGGTTCAACAGCATACTCGAAGTCTACAACAGCACACCCGGAATGATACGATCAGACCTCGTGCTATTTAAGGACGCTATGGAACACAGTAAGTTGAATCCCCTTGGTCCCATTGTCACTTCACAATTCAATCCTGAAAACGTCTATTTGTGTGATTTTGCTAGTCTGCAAAATAATGCGCGTTATCGGCCAACCTCGAGGCAACATGCTGCTTGTCGGCGTCGGTGGTAGCGGGAGACAAAGCCTTTCCAGACTCGGCGCATTCATCTGCGAGTACAGGACCTTCCAGATAGAGGTGACTAAGCATTACAAAAGGGCGGACTTCCGCGAAGGTATGTTTCTCTCGGTCTATGACTGCTTCTTCGGTTCCCTCTAAATTTTTTTGCAGTCCTCCATTTCCAACATTGTTAATATTCCTAATCGCAGCCGACAGGACAACAGGTACGTTGATAAATGGAAGGACGCTGGACTTAGGCACGCCCAATGACCAAAGAGTCTGGGTCCAAATTCCAGGTCATGAAAGCTCGGAGTTGGATAAGACTGGCCTACCACGACTTATAAATCAGCAGTCGACATCCCAGTCTCCCTAGTGTTTGTCGGTACACCAACTTTCGCACCAATGCATACATATATGTCTTTCGATTTATATATATATATATGATGTATATATAATAAGGAATGGGCTCATACAGATCTATTGGCTTCCCGAAGAAAACAACCTCCGCATGGGACGGCAAAAGTCACGGTCAAGTTATCATAGAAGCGAGAATGGACGACAGAAAATGTGGGTAGACGACATAGAATGAAGGCAAAAGAAGCCCGAAACAGGGAAACACTAAACTTTATTGTGTAAATTTTCGAGACTGGTTCCCCAGCGCGCCTTCAGACTATGGGTGTGCAAAAGCAATTAACTTCTAAACTGAGTCTGACAAAGAATTCTATGATTGGTTAAAGTCTGTGCCAGTGCGTGTTAATTGCAATTTGTCATCTCCTCGGGATTGGTTGAGGCACTTTGACTTTGTCTTTAGCGATTGTGTATGTGCTATCTAGATCGATATGCCGATTGATGCATGCCTCATCTAGGTGCATTGCCTCCAGAGAAATTATCGGCTTTATCTTCGATGGCTTTACATTTCCAAATATATTTTATGGAAAAAATGCACAAAGATATGCTTTCTCTTACTCATTTGGTAGCAAATCACGATGTGTTCACATTTTATTCTCGAAGAAAGAGTATTTTTCGGTTTTAAGAAGGGTTTCCTATTGCGAGATTTTTTAAAGACCGCGCGATTTCCATTCATACAGAATCGTACCTGTTTGTTTATTAATGCTTTTCATAAAGTGTACAACATCGTCCGCATCCATTGCAAAATTTGTTGAACTCTACATGGTATCTTCTTAAAGACATGGAGGAATATGTGATTCGCCTTATGCGGAAAGTACACACTTTGTAGGATGAAGTTGTTAAACGCTAATGCAACGGCTGATCTGGCATAAACTTATTCAGGAATTAAAATCTTTGAAAACCTAAATATATCCTTCCCTCGAACATAAAATTTGAAGACGACTTGATTTGTAACCAAGTGGATAAAAGGAAATATATATCGGGGGAGGAGATGGCAGAATCTGGTGAGTAGATTGATTCAGGACTGTTTGGGGCTTGTTCGCCTTCATTCGGCAAATAACTAACCTGACTACCACAAACATTCGCGTACACACAGACCTGGCGCAGATGGAGTATGGACGACGAGGGTCACAGACAGGTAAACATCTGCCCGGCCGAAGTCGGCCATCCATAATAGCAGAGGGGAATCGAGACAGTCTGAGGACTAGACTGATACAAAACTGTTTCGGATTAATTTGTCTTCATTCAGCCTGTTCGTGACCCCTGTCACCCATGCTAAGCTTGTTGGAGTCGAAAAGTTAATGGATCGGTGTACGTACATTTTTGAGTTAATAAGTATCCGATCTACTGCAACACGGCAGGTGGCGAGGCACCGGGGAACTTCGTTTCGATGAAGTGCTTTTGACTCATCTGGTAGATCCAGTGGTGGACCGGCTGTGCCAGGTGTATGAACGCATGTTTTTGTTTCCGGTCCCAGCTGGTGGTCAGGGTTATAATGGACTGAATGAAGGCAAACACGCCCGAAACGGTGCTGTATCAATCTACCCCCAGACTCTGTCGCCTCTTCTCTGATATATAATGCTAATAGAAACGAAGATGCGCGTCCCCGGACATAAATGGGAAGAAAAGGCGATCTTTGGAACCATAGTTTTACTGTCCTGACATTTCAAAAGCAAACAAGCTTCCATCGTCGGAGGTGAGTATGATATCCTGCCTCAGAGTATTTATATGTGGGTGACAGTCATGTCAAGACGGTTTTCTACATATGAAGTCATGGCGGCAGGGAGAAAGGGACGGAAAGGGAGTCCTAGAGCGTCTTTTCGCCGGATGCGGGGGTGATGGATCAGCTTTAGTGGTCACCAGCTGCAGCGGACGGAGGGGGGGGGGGAGGGAGGGAGGGTGACGGAATGTACTCAGTCTACATCGGGGGCCGGCGTTGAGACGTTGGTGGCCATCGTTCGTACCTTCATTGACCGTAGCTGTTGTCCACGGCTGGCAATCTTGTTTACGCCGCAATGACTGTCCGTTTTCTCGTCCGCCGGACCAGTAGATTGAACGGCTGTGGTGACGACTGCGCCTTCGTCAGAACCAGGTTGAGGGGTGGCTGAGTGTGTATCCGCCATGGACTCCCTCATGTCTGGATTCATGTTTAGCCTGGGTTCACGTCTGCCCATTTGTTTACTGAGCTGCGCCTGAAGGGCTTGGTAGGCAGCGGGAAGAGCCACATAACGGTTGATGGAGGTTGTCCCGTGTGTCAAGCCTCGATTGTTTCCCTGACTATGCAGTCGTTTCCTCGGCCCAGAATTTCGGCATGTTGTGAGGCGAACGTGTGTCCGGAATCGATTTTGTCCTCGATTAAACAAATAGGAATCTAAGTATGTCTCTGATATCCCTTGCCAAGTAAGTATCCTAACTCTAGACGTCTATTCAATTCCCCCGTAGACTTGAAGAAGTTATATCGACAGGCGGGTGTTCAAAATCAGGCCACCTGTTTCCTCTTTTCGGACACGCAAGTGGCCGAGGAAGCCTTCCTTGAGGATATCAACAATTTATTGAGTTCAGGTGAAGTTCCGAACCTCTTTAAACCAGACGAATTCGAGGACATTCGGCAGTCTCTGCTCGACATAGCAAAACATGAGGGGGTCGACGAGGCTCCACAGGTGAGTCCGCGGCCCTATTCGGGGACTTTTTCAATTATCCAAAAATTGTTTGAATCCCTAGATATAATGACTTAATCCTCTTTGGGGCCTAAATTCCAGTTCAGGGCCGTGAAACTGCAAGGACTTAACTGTTTTTTACAGCGCTAGTGGGCCTTTATTATTTTTAAAGGTTTGTATTTTAAATCCCTGCCTCAACGGATTTACAGATGTTAAATTAACCAATTTTGAGCGCCAGAAGCCTTGCTTATTAGTGTGGAGTACTGCTTCCTTTTCATTACTCTTGTTAATTTAGGTCATCAGAAAGTTCTTCATAGAGCGGGTACGCGCGAATCTGCATATAGTGCTTTGTATGAGTCCAATCGGTGACCCCTTCAGAAACCGTCTACGAATGTACCCCGGCTTTGTGAATTGCACTACAATCGATTGGTTCAGCGAGTGGCCGATGGATGCTCTGCTCGAGGTGGCTACAAAGTACCTCCAGGACGTTGAACTTCTGGTTGGAGATGAAGACGTGAGTCGATCAGTGTAAAGCTGTCAGCTCTGGACCTATCAGCCCCTAACTTTACTTTTGACTTGTTAGGGCTTTCTAGTGTTATGTGCTTGGAAACGTGCTCTTTATGCCTGAAAGGTTTTCTGACGCATAGGAAGTGAGATTGGCTGATCGACAGTGGTTCGGGCTAAGGAAAAACATTGATTTGAGTCCCCTCAAAGGCAATTTTAACCATTATCCAGCGGCACTAATTCCAGGCTAGCGTCAAAATATCAGATGCCTACCTACGGCGACGGCCACTGGGCCAGAAGTAGCCGCTTAATTTTGTACTTGTCTTTATCGGCAATACCTCTTTAGCGGGTCGTTTTGCGTCATTATAAGTAGCACTCCTTTCCGTTTATCGTAACTATCAACTTCTTTGCTTTCTTTCTTTTAGCGTGAACGTGCAAGTGTAAGTCAGAACTTAATTATTATGTTTGTACTTATATATATATATTTACCAGAAACCGCATAGGAAACGCAGGGGGACCCACTGAGTAGCTGAACCCCTCGCAGCTGCGTCACGCAGCGTTTTCGGTCTAAGTTGACTTTTGAACTCTCCTCAATCGAGGACATGTTAGTATCTCAGCAACCCCCGTTCCTTGCGCATTACTGTTCACAACCAAATGTGTTCCTTTTTGCAGAAAAAAATGAAGCCCGGTGTCGCCCGGGCGTTTGCAACTATGCATGGTTCTGTAGCCAGGATGTCAGAACGAATGCTCACCGAGATGAGACGTCACAATTATGTGACTCCAACTAACTACCTTGAACTCGTCAGCGGCTACAAAAAGTAAGTTCCTTTGACAAAGTCGGAATTTAGTCAGAAATAAATGTGCGAACTTCGGGCAAAGGCTTACGGTTGTGTCCCAAAGTTCCTATGAATATCGTGATCGAATTCCACAGATTTTATAGTAAAACAGCGGAACATTAATGTCTACTAATTTTAAAATAGTAGCACTTTTCACGAAGGTACTTATAGTGTACCTTCAAGCGACAGCTCCACCGTCCCCACAGAAGGGTGGGCGCGGGGACGATGATTTGTAATTGAATCATTCTATAATGGTAGTTGACTTTCGAAACATTTATTACAATCTCACCCACCCCCCCTCCATCTGGGTCCGGTATCATGTCAGTGTCTGGAAGACCAGAGGCGGGAGAGTGTGCAGGTAGCCAGCACGACGAAAACCCACACCTAGGCTTACCAGCACACCCCCCGGTCCACAGCGTACACTGATCAGCATCTTACACAACAAGGAGAAGGATGACGGGTCGGATCTTAACTAACGCGGCGTTGGTCTGCATTTTTTATGAGTGCGCATCTCCGATAAGGCCTGCTGGATCCCGTTCTGACCCCCGCGTTGATCCAGCGCATCTAATACATGGCCTGTTTGAGGGGAAAAACCTTCAAACACACAGGCACACTTTGGGACATTCAGCGTGGCTGCATCTCGGGCTGCAAGTCAAGCTGGTTAGTCAGTTGCTTCAAGGGTTCATTTGCAGAGTGCGAAGCGGCATCAGTATGTTCATGGAAGACCCGCAGGTCTCTTATTCGGCACCCCACTAGAACGCATTGTCACCGTCCGCCACGATTTACACTCGGATCATTTAGGTTGCAGGTCAGAACTCTTACAAAAATCGCAGTAAAGGGACAAGAACTTCCTAGGGCCTTACATCCGACAACAAATAAATGATCTCTTCCACAGGTAAGGAGGCAAGGTGCCGGTATTAACTAAAAGAACGAAGCAGTAGTCTTTGGAAGTGCCATCACCAAGTGCGGGGGAGAGTTGAATGACCGTCTTTGATTTAGAAGACGAAGATGCGATCACTGGAACAAGAAATTTATTGGCCTGGCGCTTCGGATTCTCACTAGAATCCACCATCAGAGCATTCGCGAAGATCTCTGATGATGGATTCGAGCGAGAATCCGAAACGTCAGGCCAATACATTTCTTGTTCCAGTGATCGCATCTTCGCCTTCTGAACTGATACCTGGAGCGCACCTGTTCGCTTCTATCAGCCGTCTTTGATTTATTTGCCGCTATTGAAGTTCGGTTGTCCAAAACAAGAAGTTCCCTAAGTGACAGCTCAGGATGATAGTATTGATAGGACAACGTCTACTCTGACCGGGGCGTACAGGCAAGTCAGAAGTGTTAGCAAACAACAGTGGCTCCTCTACACTGAAAGCCAGCTGTGATGTACCGCCCAGGCCACTTAAATGCTCCTCCATACGTTGCTACCCGGAATATGTGGTATTTGATCAGATTCAGACGATCCCTTTGCAAATTCGGGTTCTGAGGCAGATTTAATCGTAACGCTCATACACACGTATCATTCAATTTTCAAAAAAAGAATCGCTCAGCTACCTGATCAGCGATGACGTATTTATTGCGTCTCCCGAAAGGCGAAAAGGGATAATTCCAGGATCAATAATTATATCACGGAGAGGATACGAATCTTTTCACCTTTTTGCAGCAGCTTCGTCCGGCCAGTGCATTGTAGACCCGGGGCGTTCCCCCTAGTTCGAGTCTGCTGCAGCCAACACAGTTACTAATCGAGGAAAGAAAAGGAAAACAAAATTCACAACGTATGTTGAACTCTAAAACTGTTATTGCCCCCACCCGATACTCAACAATAATGCGAAGCGTATGCGTGAACAACTGTCGTACCAACCCCCAACACGACAGAGCAGCAAAACAGAAAAGTGTATTGAAGTCTTCAAGTCATCCTCACTGGAAAATGGTTAGCATTCTGTTGCTTTCGCTCAACGAAGACAGTTCTAGAAAGGCCGAGCAACTTCTCGCGGACATAGACCAATCAGGTTCTAAAGAAGCACGGTGGCCTCAGCCAATAGCGAGACGCTGTTAAATGCTCGTTCTTTGCATGCAGCGGAGCCATGCGCACGTGCTTTCCAGTGAGTGACAGCCACATTTTTGAGAATGTGGACATTCCCATCATAAACTAAGCGTAGGCTCAGGTTAGACGTCTCACAGTGGCTATTTCGTCAAAGCGTAAGGTGTGAACGTACGCCTAAACCCATCTCCGCCTGCAGCCAACCAGTGAAAAGCAACATATTGATCGGCGTCGAACTGTCATCACGCCGAGGCTATGACTCACACCCGTCGCAGACGTCCAAATGATAAGGGGATCAAAGGCGACCTGAGTGAACGAGTACGTTCGCGACTACGAGGAGGCGGCCACACCGTCATCGGCCAGTTTTACGCCAATTCCAGGCCTGAATAACCAGAGAGTCGGCCCCAGACTCTTGTCATCGTACACCAAGTCATTCTGCCATCAAACCCCACGCTCGGCGTCCCATGGCTCGCCGTTGGGGATGTTGTTTCAAATAGAAGTGTCGCTGCACCCACCTAATTGCGCGACGGGACATGTCCGTTGTGTGTTACCTTGGATATCTAGTAAGAACCCTCGCAGACAGTCGTCCAGCGACAATGCAGATAGGAATGGTAGAGGGGTGCTCACAGTTCCCGATCGCAAACGACAGGACAACGAGCCTTTGGCTCGGTGGATAGAGGTGCTAGACTTCTAAATAACAGGCCGCGGGATCGAGCCCCAGGTGTTCCGCGCTTCGGGCTTGGGTACGACCGGCTGACAAGCCAGAAATGGCCATTCCAGTCTCTCTTGTCTTTGTCGGTTATAACATTCTGCAGATAGGAATACTGGCGAGGACTATTGGAACCTGAATGGTCATTTCTGACTGTTTTGGTCTCTTCCAATAGAAACTGAGAGGTGAGTTCCAGAAAGCGTTCACAAAGAGGAGGGCTGGGTCTCTGGAGCAGGAGTTTTACTTATCTCGTGTGACCAACGTCTATGCCTAGGCAAAGTCTCTGCACACAATATGCGGGAGGAAGGTCATTGCGCTTGCTAATTGACTGAGGGTTGTAAATCCACGACCCGAGTAGTTTGCGGTTCACGCGGTTGTCACACCTCGCTCTCCTCAGCCGGCTAAAAACCAACCCCAGCTGCTGACGGATACGAGCTCGGAGTTCGAATTTAGTGCATTATTGAGACTTCAAAGTCTGACCCTATCTATCTGAGCTACCATGATCACCCTCCGCTTTCTGGAATCTGGAAAATGTGAAGTCGCGCGACTGTGACATTCGTCGACCTGCGCTAGTTACGGAACGGAAGTAAGTAGCATAATGATAATGCCCAAATAAGAAAAAAAAGAGGAGGCGGGAGGATGGAGAGAAAGAGGAGGACGTAAAAGGATAAGGATAAGAAAACGAGGGGAAGGGAGAAGATAATAGAAAAGCAGGGAAAGGGGGGAGAAAGAAGGGGAATGAAGAGGGGGAGGAAGGAGAAGATGGGAAGAAGCAGTAACAGCAGTTGTCAGATGTTGCCGTCCAAGGAACTTCTTAACTCCCCCTCTAATAAGGCCCTCAATTCACGTTTAATTCAGAAGGCAATAACTAGTCACCCCTTCTTTGCGCATGTCATTGTCAAATATTTTATCCGGTTTTACCGAGCAAATTCATGAAAACGCGGGATGTAACACGATCGTGGGCGTCCAATCCTTGCGTCTGGTCAGTAATACACTGTGTACACAAGTGTTCAAGGAGTTCTGTCGAAAATTTGTAAA